>JAJIBD010022161.1:0-92175 GCA_021461705.1 Cryptotis parvus
ATTTGTTGTTCAGGGTGAGCTGTTCAGTTTCCAGGTGTTTGGTTTGACTCCCTGTTTCTGTGTACGGTTAACTTCCATTTTCAGTGCATCATGGTCTGAAAAAGATAGCTGACACAATTTCTATCTTTTTTAATTTTTATTGAGGTATGCTTTGTGGCTCAGCATGTGGTCTATCTTGGAGAATGTTCCATGTGCACTAGAGAAAAATGTGTATTCAGCTTTTTTTGGCATGAAAAGCCCTGTATATATCTACTAGCTCTCTTTCTTCCATTTCTTCCTTCAGGGCCAATATTTCCTTGGTGAGTTTCAGTCTTGTTGATCTATCCATCGTTGATAGAGCAGTGTTGAAGTCTCCAACTATTATTGTGCTACTGTTAATGTCTTCTTTGAGGTCTCTTAGCAGTTGTTTTTATGTATTTTGCTGGCCCCTCGTTGGGTGTATATATGTTTAGTAGTGTAATTTCTTCCTGGTGTACATACCCCTTAAGTAATAAGAAATGGCCTTCGTTGTCCCTTCTAACCTTTTTCAGCCTGAAGTCTATATTATCTGATACTAATATGGCCACACCAGCCTTTTTGGAGGAATTGTTTGCATGGAGAATGGTCTTCCAACCTTTGACTTTGAGTCTGTGTTTGTTCTGATTATTCAGATGTGTTTCTTGTAGACAGCAGAATGTTGGGTTCAATTTTTTAATCCATTTTGTTACTCTGTGTCTCTTAATTGGTGCATTTAGACCATTGACATTGAGAGAGATTATTGTTATCGGATTTTGTGCCATCTTTCTCTTTGAGCTTGTTGTGCTTATGGGTTTGGTCGTATTACAGTAGACCCTTCAGTCCTTCTTTTAAGGTTGGTTTTGAGTCCATGAAGTTCCTGAGTTGTTGCTTATCCATGAAGTTGTGTATCTTTCCTTCATATCTGAATGTGAGTCTGGCTGGGTAAAGAATTC
This sequence comes from Cryptotis parvus, assembly GCA_021461705.1. Classification (NCBI taxonomy): domain Eukaryota; kingdom Metazoa; phylum Chordata; class Mammalia; order Eulipotyphla; family Soricidae; genus Cryptotis; species Cryptotis parvus. The sequence continues at coordinate 951 of JAJIBD010022161.1, forward strand.
TTGGTGAGGCCTGCAGTTCATTCAGCTTTTTTTCACAATATCCCACCATTGTTTTCTTGCTCAGAGTGTTTCATCAGAGAAGTCTGCTGTAAATCTTAGAGATGTTCCTTTGTATGTGATTTCCTTCTTTGATCTTGCTGCTTTCAGTATTCTATCTCTATCTATAGTTTTTGTCATTTTAATTAAGATGTGTCTTGGAGTATTCTTGTTGGGGTTTCTTTTAGCAGGTATCCTCACGGGCCTCCTGGATCTTGAGGCAAGTGTTTTTTAGTTCCGGGAACTTCTCAGCAATGATGGCTTTGACAGTTTCTTCTTCATCAGGGTTTTTCTTCTTGCCCTTCTAGGACCCCAATGATCCGTATGTTGTTTCTTCTGGCTTCATCCCGATTATCTCTTGTTGTCTGTTCGGTAATTGTGAGTCTTTTTTCTATCTTCTGGTGTTGTGTAGAGAATCTTTTGGAGCGCAGCGTCTTCGAGATCACTAATTCTTTCTTCAGTAGCTATTATTCTGCTATGCTGGCTTTCCACTGTGTTTTTCATTTCATTTACCTCATTTTTTAATATATGTCATTTCCATTTGCATTTTCCTCACTTCTTCTATCATGTCCTCTTGTATTTTTATTGAGTTTGCATTCCATTGCTTCTTTGAATTCCTTATGACTCTCTTAACATTTCTTTCCGAAATTCCTTATCAGAGAGGTTATATAACTCATTGGTATTGCTTGGCTCATCTGGACTAGTGACTTCACTCACAGAGCTGGATGGAACTTTGCGTTGCCTTACCATTTTGACTATTGTAGGTTTGCAAATGTGGGGTCTTGGATGACAGGATAGTACAGTTAGTAGGTGTCTGGTCTGTTTGCCGAAGTTTGGGTGGGTAGCAAGGATGTAGGAACCAAGGTTCAGTGGTACCTCATGCAAGATAGATAGTAAAGAGTGTTTGCGGACGCAGTATGCGTCCGCGGCGGTTTTGAGTTTTGGGATGATTACGGAAGCGCAGGGCCCAAGGTTCGCAAGAGTGAAACCAAGGCAGTTAGCCTTGGTTCCCGTTGATGGAGTTTCCGCTCTTCCCTGGGGCAGTTTGGGTCCGAGGAGAAGCAGGGGATCACGCGCACACACCTGGCGGGGCGGGAGATTTTCAGCCGGTCCCAGGAGCGCAGCGCCCGAGGTTCCAGAGTGAAACCAAGGCAGTTAGCCTTGGTTCCCGTTGATGAAGTTTCCGCTCTTCCCTGGGGCGGTTTGGGTCCGCGGAGAAGCAGGGATCACGCACACACCTGGCGGGGGCGGAGATTTTCAGCCGGTCCCAGGAGCGCAGCGCCCAAGGTTCCTGCGAGTGAAACCAAGGCAGTTAGCCTTGGTTCCCGTTGATGGAGTTTCCCGCTCTTCCCTGGGGCAGTTTGGGTCCGCGGGAGAAGCAGGGATCCCGCACACCCCTAGTTATTTTTTTTATCTGTGCCACTCTGTCTGGTGTATGGTTCAATTCTTGTCTTTCCAGATATGCTTTTCCACTTTTAAATTTGAAATCATTATTATTATTTTTCATTAATGTTTTACATGATTTCCCATTAGTAAAAAGGAAGACATAGGCAGATGAGTATGAGATTTGTTTAAGTCTGAACAAATCTTTGAGATAATGTCAGTAAAATGATATCTGCAAGCAAAGGTGGGCATTGATATTGTGAATGAACCGGCAACAGCAAATTTAAAAGAAATCATTTAGAATGTTGTTGATAAATTTGCCATATTTAATATATACTCATTTCATTCTTTGCTTTTATTATTCTCCACTTCACACACACACTTTCAATATTCTTCCCCCTCCTCACACCTCTAGCGGTACCATCAATCTTTAAGACTCAGTCAATAATCCTTCTTCCATGATTCCTAATATATCAATATTTTTCTTGTACAACAGAATAAAATCAAGCATATCATCAACATAGCACTCTTCCTCGCAATTTTGTCTACATGATATCGTCAGCTAAGTTTCCAAGCTAGTATGTGTATACAGATAGTGTGTATATATGTATGAGAAAAAGACAGAGGAAAAAAGCAGAGAGAGAGAGAGAGAGAGAGAATATGAATTCAAGTCTACCCCATCCTGGAAAAGAACTACATACTAGAAGTAGGTAAAGGAACAAACTTGGTAACGTCTCCTATGTGTACTGCAAACCATAATGCCCAAAAGGGGTGGGGAGAGATGGAGAAAGAGACAGAGAGACCCAGAGTGAGAGAGAGAGAGCAGAGAGAAAAGAGAAAGGATAGAAAGAAAGAAGGGAAAGCGCATGCCATAGAGACAGGCTGGGATGTAGAGGTATTGGGAGGGAAACTGAGGACACTGGTGATAGGAAGTGTACGCTGGTGGAGGAATGGGTGATGGAACACTGTATGACTAAAACCCAACAATGAATAGCTCAGTAACTGTGTATCTCGTGATGATTACATTTAAAAGAGCTAAGTAGACCATTCTCCAAAGAAAACACACAGATGGCCAACAGGAATAATCATCATCCCTGGTTGTTAAAGAAATGAATTACTAAATGACAATGGCATAGTATCTCACACAAGTGAGGATGGTCTAATCAAGAACAACAATAAAATGCTGGTGTGAGAATGCAGTGAAAAGGGAACCTTATTCATCATGGGTGGGGCTGTAAACTGGTACAATTCTTTGGGAAACAGTGCTTAGATTTTTTTAATAAAAATTGAATATAAAGGGGCTGGAGAGAGCTTGAGGGGCTAGAACAGGCTTTGGATGGTTTGGTCACTGGCTCAAGGCATTACCTCTAGTGACCCTGGGAACTGAACTGGAAGTAGCCCCGGAGAACTGACAGGCATGGCCTAAAAGTCAGAAGAGAAGCAAAAGAAATAATGAATGGGGCATAGTGAGAGAGGTGTCGAGAGCTGGGAATGGGAGAAGCCAAACAGATGAGCAAGAGTTACATGACATAAAATTGTGACAGTCCTTTAATGGAGAGACTTGATTTCATTCTGTCTCTGCTGTGTGCATTTCCTTGTCACTCTGATGCTTCTTTCTCTCTAAGTGTTTTTCTCACACACATACACACACTATAATATTCTACAATAAGGCTTTCTTGTAATTCCACAAAGAGAACAGATAAACTCTAAAACTGAGAGTTTTGCCACCTTTCACAAAAAAATAAAACTCACACTTGTGCCAGAAATCTGAACAGTGAAATCTAACAGGAAATTAGAGGCATGTCTACTATTAGAATTAAACAAAATGGCAAATTATCAAGCTGAGCAATAGAAAAGCAGTAAAAATGTGGTAACGACATTTAATTCAGACAGCACAATCCCATGTACTGTGAGAGGCAGTTATAAACTTGACTACTGTTGGAGGACATGTTTAGCTAATCTGGGAGTTTTGTTGTTTTGCTCACTCCCAGCTTAATCTTATTTAAGTCAAGGTTCATTCTAATGAGACCTCTCTTCTATGTAAACACTGCTAGAGGGTGTGGCACTTACAGAAGTCACCTTGATTGAATAACTTCTGACTTATACATCTACTAAGACTTCTATGTTTTCTAGATTGGGCACAGCTCCTCTTTATATCCACTGCACCCAACGTGGGACAGTTAGAATTTACCAGGAGACTACCACCCTGGCTACGCTGAGACTAAAGGAAGACTATAGGAAGGATCATACTAGTTTGCTCTAAGCAGGCGAGTATGACCCTTTCAGTACATGAGAACAAGATACTCAGAATCACACTGGTGCAGATAATAATAAGGACCTTGTGGGTACCATCTAGATTACATGAAGCTCAGGAAGTTAAGATGTATTACTTTATATCAGCCCCCTCTCTCTCCAGGGTTTTACATAAGAGATAATCTCGGGATTAGTCCTTGGTGTAACCTTTGTTTATACCTACAATAGGGTGTGGCACTACACTCTGTTTAGGGTTCTTTGTTGGCATGACAACCTCCCGATTGGGTTACTTTTGGTGTATATAAGGGGCTGACTTGAGGCCCCTTCACCTTTGCCTTTTGGTTCCTCAGCCTTCAGCTTTTGGCTCCTGGCGGCTTTTTGGCTTTTGGCTTTTGGCCTTCTTCCCTGTGGGATCTCACCTCGTGAGCGTTTATTCCCCTTGGAAGTTTTTACACGTGGTGGTTGCCATCTTGGCCTACACGTGGCTGGGTTTCTAGCCTGGAATCCTAAGCATCGGGTTTTTCCTTTTGCTGATTTGTATGTCTGAACCTGTGATAAGTAAAGCCCTTTAAAACTGCATTGGATTCCTGAGTGTTCATCCATTCCTCGCCCGGCCGGAGGTAGAAGGGAACTCGCTTCCCGGCACTGTCGGGGACCCCGGCAGAGCGCCCGACAGACTACATTTACTGAAAATGGTTTTCTGTATTGAATATCATATATTATTTGTTTTTAAAGAAAGTACTGTCCGTAGTACTTTATTAGTATTAGTATTATTGTAGTAAGGTCAAGATAGAAGCCTTGAGGCCCAAGAGTAATGCGTAGGTTCTTACAATAAGTAATAAGATGTTATCAGTGGCTTAAGCAAATAAGTTATCTAAACTACAGTCTTTAAAAATTACATCTTGAATGAGTAGAGAATAAAGAAGAACAAAACTGGAAAAATATAGTTTAGTTGAGAAAATTCTCCAATAACCTGGCAATAACGGTGTCCTATATTAAGATGTTGGCAGTGATAGTGCAGAGTAATTTATATTTTATAGTAGAGAGGAAAAGTGATTGATTGTTTGGATATAGAAAGACAAGAAATGGCGTTAGTCAAGCATGACCACTGGGTTTTAGGTTTCTCACAAGCTTGAATCATTATAAACTGCATGGATGGCAAGAACTCAGGGAGCAATGATAGAGAGGGCTGCACAGAGGACCAATTAGGAGTTAGTGTTAGATATCCTCCATAGAGCATATTTATTTGCAGAAGTTTCTGACATATATTTAACATTTATTAAGCTTTCCAGATAAAGTGAGTATATACATACATTGCAAGCATAAGTAAGCTACTCATAAAGAATAACAAAATGTACAAATATAAAGAACATAGGAAAAACATTTCTCTTACAAAGACCATATAATATCGTGCAATTCTTATATTTTTACACAATGAGCTTCATCAGGGAACCACAAAATAAGGAAATAATTTGGTGCAAATCGAGTTTATAATTTTGACAGTTGAGGGCAGGAAGGTAAGAAAGGGCAAAGAACTTGCAGCTGTCCTGAAAGCACTAAACAATGATTTCTGAAGGATATGAGGAAGCAAACAGAAGAGGATGATGGTGACTAATAGTACACAATGCTATTAATAGCTCAAAAGGTTCTGGAGAATATTCAAGTAAGTTGGGAAAAAGCAAAAGTTTGTGTTACAATTGGTATGGCAAGATCTAGACTACGCATGATTATTTGTAGTATACAACCAGGTAAGTGAAAAATATGTTTAGAAAAGACAATTGTTTTACAAATTGAAAGATTTTTACAATTTGGATAGCTTATCCATAACAATAATGGTCAGGAGTTAAATTTTATGTGAACCAGAATAATGGAGAATCAGTAATCAAATAATCTGTAAATGATGTGGGCTTTCAAAGAAGTGGACAAAAAGATCTTTTGATTAAGGAAGGAACTGAGATGGGTGTGGTACCAACTAGCAGGGTGACATTTATTCTTTTTCTGGGATCTGGAAGTCTCTGGGTATTCTGAAGGCAAGAATGTGTGGTTACGGCACATATACATGGCTAATGAAAGCTGGGTTATTTCTCATACTGATGATGCATAAATATTAGGTAAGCACTCCGCACTGAATATGCTGAGAAAATTTCTAGAGCACCTAGCACCTAAATATATTTTTCTAAAACATGTCATTTTTATTTAAAAAAAAATACTCTGACATAGACATAAAGGACAAAGGATAACAGAAACTGAACTATAAGTGCCACATGTAGTTTACAAAATCAACCAAAGGCACTCTTTTCATGAAAGGTTAAAATGAAGGAAGATAAAATAAGATTGTAATTTGACAGCATTTGAAAAGACAAATGTTTATATGTACATATGAGGTCATACTGTTATTATGAAATGCAAACTGAATATGAAATAATAGCTTAGCCTTCTAATGCTTTCCTCTGAAAGTATATTGTTCATTTCTTTGTTCTGTCTTAGCTCAGGTTGGAACACCTGTATGGGGGCTACTAGCAAGAATAGCTTCTGCCCCTATGTGGTAGACTAATTCAGTCTAAAATTATTAAGGGAAAAACAGCATGTAGCTAACTATTAAACAGTGTGGTAAGATCAAAAGCATAACAAGGATTCAGATCATTAGAAGTCAGAGTGAGAACTAATTAAATTATCCTTGCTCTAAACTTTTGCCCCCTCGATCTAATAATTTATTTGTGACTGTTATCAGTAAGAGCTTTTAATACATGAAGTGAAATTAAAAAAAAACTAGAAAAATACAAATTAAAGCACATTTTGTCACTCTTTTGACAAAAGGTCACTTGAAGAGTTTTATATCCATAATAAGTTGTTTTTAAAAAGACATTTCAGCTATAAAGATAAAACATTAATATTTTTTACCTTTTTAACTCTGCCAGCAACTGAGCAACCAACTTTCATAATAAAATATTCATTTGAAAAGTAATTTATTGAGCACGTACTTCATACTAAGGTGACTATTAAAGTTATTGCTGATATTCTTTAATTTCATTCAAGTAAATTACAGCCTCTCTCATAAGGATTGTACAGTAAATGGGAAAACATAATTAAGAAGGAAGTTTGTAAGAAAGTAAACAGTTGGCTTCTCTCTTCTTTCAATTTGCCAAAAGAAATAAATTTGGGTAAATAAATTTGGTGCAACATTTAGCATTGTAAAAGCAAAAAAGTAGGAAGGCAGCTATAAAGTCTGAAGGAAACAAGAAGTCTTTAGAAAGGAAAGTCCTAATGAAAGTGGTTTGATTTGGGACCAGACATTAATGCAGTGTGTAGGGTACTTGCCTTACTCACAACTGACCTTGCGTTTAATCCCCAGCATTACGCATGGTCCCCGGAGCCTCACCATGAGTGATCCCTGTGTACCAAGTCAGAAGTAAGCCCTGGGTATGGCATGAGAGCGAGCAAGTGAGCAAGAGAGAGAGAGAGAGAGAGAGAGAGAGAGAGAGAATATGCTTTCATATGAGAGCTGGTAAAGCACAATCAATATGCCATCTTTAACAATGAAAATTGTTCTACTTACAATAATACTTGGGAGTATGTCTGAATCTCAAAAGACTACAAAACAAATACAGTGCATATGCTAGGATTTGATTCAATTCAATAACAAGGGACTTGAAATCTTATTTTTAGGTGAATACAAATATACTATGTAGAATATAAAATGTGTGGATTTTTTTTCAAATGCACATGAAAGCCTGTTCTTTGAAATCATTCTCAAAATATGAAGTAATTGTCCTGGGATATTAGAACAGTTTGTCATAAAAATTGCAAATTATTTTTCAGAAAGATAGAATTGAATATGGCACTGGTCAAAGTATTTATTTGAAATGAAGGGAGGGTAGTAGGTAAGCAAATGAGAAAAAAGTAACTCACTCACTGAAGTCAAATCTAGGCCTACAACTCCTGCTACAGGATCTATTCCCTAAATGACATTAAATTTAATATATTAGAAATGTGAGGTTTTTTCCAGTTGCCACGTAGAAAATATGTAAAGATCTGCCACAAATGTACAGAATGGAACAGAAGTGAGATTGCGGAGGATGTCTTAGTAACACTTGGAATTTGATGACAATTGCCATTCCATACTTCAGCTAAGAAGACACAACTCGAAATGACTCAGCCATGTAATGACAACAGTGTCTGCGTGAAACAAGTGTAAGAACATATCGAAAAGAAGATAAAGATGGATTCTGGAAGCTGAGGAACTCAGTGAGAGAGGACCTGCTTTGTAGGCATGATGTCACACTACTATTTGTGATCCTCAGAGCCAAAATCAACACCTGTATCTCTGGCAAGCACTACAAACTGTGGCAATGCCACAACTACTGTGTGTGTGACCACCATTGGTCAGTCGAGTATAGAAGCACAACCAAATTAGTGTGTGCCTGACCAAGCATGTGACACTCACAAGTGTGTACCACAGCCAGTTATCACAGTAACAACTATAAAAGGGAACCGAGGCAAATAAGAAGGAAAGATTACTTCTGATGCCAACTCTGAGTTGTCTATAAATCACATCATCCCATTAATCAAAATGGCTCCAGGTAGTAAGTGCTAATACAGCAAATTAAATAATTTGTTTATTTCTTTTCTGAGGGAATCTCAAGTCAGAAATCTGTGAACTAATATAGCTCTGGGATCCCTTTGGCATTTCTGCTAGATTTCACCCAAATGCCCATGTCAGGAGGCTGACGCAGGATGCAAGCTCTGATGCCACCAGAGTGGCTCTAGAGAACAGGACTGGACAGCATGATGCTGGCAGTCCAGGGTCAAGGACTCATTAGGACAGGACAGGAGAGTTGACTGGGCTCACAGGATGCGCTGGCTGCTGAATTCAATAAACTCCCTGGTGCTAATTACAAATTAACAGTAGCCTAACAGTTAACACTTAGGCCAAGTCTGTGAGACAAGCAGACTACATAATGCTATTAATATTGAAAGTGGGGCGCTTAATTGGGTAGTGCTTACCACCTGTGGTTGATTTTAGCGCTCCGGTGAAGGGAGAAAAAAGACAATCAGAGGCTACTGATCTTAGAGACTATCACTGCCTCCAGCTGAGCCTCTTAAAGAGAGTGTTGACAATTTTATTAGAAACCTCTCCTAGAGGGGCTTCTCACTTCCATCTCTAATTTGTCATATTCATACACTAATGTGACTGTAATTTGCTTAAATCATTTTGCCAAATTTTCAAAACAGAGAACCCAAATGTGTTTTTCTAAGAGTAACTGAGATCACATGCTTGTTTTCTTTCTTTGCATTATTCAAATATACAAAGCAGTGGTGGGGAATAGGGAAGAGAGAACAGAGCTTTGCTGCAGCTTTCTGCCAATTTACAGAAGACGGAGGCTTCAAGAGCATAAACGAACAGTTTATAAGGATGTTTAGGAGTCAGTACAATGTGATTCCTCCTCCCCCCCGCCCCCGTGCATCCTCACACTTTCCTTGGCATGACAGCAAAGGAGTAATAACTTTCTCCCCTCCACCCATAACAAAGCCAAGCTCCTGGTGTATAACAATATCTACTAGAAAAGAATAAGATTTCATCTAACACCAGAAAAATTCATCTATCATGGAAAGTAATGACTCATGTCCCGTGAAGGTCATAGGGGCAGTAGATGCAGGATAAAACTGAATTCCAAACATCTTTTTATAAATCATTTGATCATTGAAACAAAGTGACTAACTACACAGGTGCCGGGACAAATCATTACTCGTAAAGCTCTGTGCCTTTGCTCAGGTGTCGCCTTTACCTAAAAAAGAGCATCGTGCGTCCCTCACTCTCCCGTCAAAGACAACAGGAAAACTAGCACATGGTGGATGATATAAAAATAACAGATACTAGTTATTATTTTCCATATGTATTTAAACAATTAGAAACAGTCAAAAACACCACTGGAGCAATAATACAACTAGTAGGGTACTTACACACAACTGACTCAGATATACATATATATGTATGTATATATGTGTATATATATATATGCATTTAGATAACCATATCATCTAAACTGAATTTAAACATATAAATAAATGTGGAAACACAGAAGACTTTCTCTTATTCATGATTACACTACTTAAAAACATTAATCATTTTATTAATCAATCTGTTATTATTTCCTTAAATAAAAATTGTGTTTATGAGACTGAAATTGTCATTGGGTATTAAGCTTAGCTCACAAATTTCCCAATTAATATAAAATTATACATATTAATTTTTGACATTTTTATATATATATGTGATTGAATTGATACAGAGAACATATTTTGTCTGCATTGTCTTTTTCCCCAGAAAGAATTAACTATAGGAAGATATTTTCTCTACGTTGAGAAGTGAGATTTCCTTTAGTTCAATGTCTCCATAAATTTCAAAATAATAATAATGTAAATCATAAACTACAAGTATACTTTGCTGAATGAAATGTCTCAGAAATCTTTAGACTAAACAAAATTAATGGTATATTTTTCCAGGTTACTGGGGTTTTTTTGTGGGGGGAGATCTTTTCTATTTTTCCCTTTTAAGCACTTTATTGGTGTTGTCTTAAATTCTTTTTTTTAGACATTCAATATACCAACACCAACCCCACCACCATTATCTCCAATTTTCCCAACCACCCATGAAGCCAGACTCTATAACATTCCCGCAATAATTTATTTGTTATTGCTAAAATAACTGACTAAAAGAATAATCAAAAATGTTTTCTTAGAAGAAAGTGAGTGAAGATTGTTGTACCTCACCATGGAGACATTAAGCCCTTGTATAAGATATTACTAAGATGTTATAGGTTAAGCCTTCTGGGTTTATATTTTGTTAATCAATATCTGTTGCCTTCTATACCACATCCCATCTATTCTGGTGTGCTACTCCTGGTTATCATTGTTGTAGATTTTGAGATATCATGTGCCCACAGTGACTGTGCACTCCAGAACATCCCAAATTTGTAGTGGGGGTGATACAGCTGGAGTAAATTTTTAAGTGGGTAGCTGCTTTGGTTTGTGTGTATGACTGTCTGAGCTTCAGGAAGCACAGGGAAATGGGAGGGAGGTAGTCCATCCCCAATTCTGTGAAAGCCTCCAGTTAGGGATAATGACCCCTCTCATCTGACACAGCACTTAAATGAAGCTAGCCAAGTAATTTTCTAAGTTCAGAAATAACTAATAAGGGGCCGGAGCGATAGTCCAGTGAGTAGGGCATTTGCCTTGCACACGGCCGGCCCTTGCTGGTCCCGGCATCCCATATGGTCCCCGAGCACCGCCAGGAGTAATTCCTGAGTGCAGAGCCAGGAGTAACCCCTGAGCATCTCTGGATGTGACCCAAAAAAGCAAAAAACAAAAACTAATAATTGTGTATTCATCATAAAACCTCCACTCATATTTTCAATTTTAATTGTCAGTTGTAAGTCAACTCTAATTGTAGCGAAAGGGGTAAAGAGGAGTAATTTTTACTATTTTATTTCTTGCCCAATTCCATTTCAAAAACTACTTCTCTAAAGCAGGGGAATTAAATGGTTATTTCAAATTTATAACCGATTATTAGGTTAAGGTAGATAATGGCATAGAACACAATAGAACACATATACAATATATGTGTGTATGCATGCATTTCCATATATGCATGTATATGTATTTCAATGGAAAGTCTACACATGTCAAAAGAGAAGTGAATTGGTACATCAATCAATTTTGCTTGCATTGGCTTATATAATAAATAACATTTCAATGTAATCTTCAGAAATCTACATCAAAAAACAATCTTTATCAATGCAATAATCTTCAAGCAAAGACCATTTAAATACAGAGGTAGTTTTAGCCTTTAAAACTTCTTAAATCCCGTTTGAGTTTTCTAAAAATTCAGCTATATGTTCTGCTCACAATTGTTCTCTATTAAGACTAAAACCCGTTTTTTCATATCATAATTTCCTCTGACATACTAATGGATCCCACTGTGTGATGCAGTTTATGACTATATGATTCATTTGTGTGATAATCTCACTTTCATTAATAGAACAGCTACAATTGTAGTACATCAACTCCTTAGCTGTCTAAATGCACATCTTAATGACTTTTTCAACCCTTAATGTGTTTTACAAGAGAAAAATCACTATGTTCTAGAATTAAAAAAAATACTATTGGAGACTTCAACCAACTACATAGTATTCTCTCCACAAAACAGTAAAAATTTAGTGATTCAGTATTTCTTGTTTGTGTAAACCATGTCTCCAAAATATCAATTTAGGAAGGGCAAAAATGAACATTCAATTAATTTGCACATATCAATACATATTTTATACCATAGTCATTACGGATACCTAATATAATACCTGTGAGTCTGAAAGTTCATGGGTAAACTTCAAAGAGTAAAGATCCAATTGTTAGAATGAAAACTTCAGATATTTAAGGAGCTATTGTACAGCTTTCATTCCATTCTAAGAGTAATTTACATGATTTAGAAAATGATTTGGAGATTTCAAATAAGATTATCATTATAAAATCTACTATGAGAAAATATTAGGCGGTTAAATAAATAAATTTTATATATTCAAATAGAACTTATAAAGACACGGAAATAATACATTGAATTCAAACACCATTTCCTAAGCATGAAATTGAATTAGGAATCATGAAGAAGGAAACTGAAACAGTTATGCCTCCAAATTAGGACAGCAGAGGTGAATGGAAAATAGAATACAGTAATGGATGCTTCTTCCATTTTCATGTCAGACAGGCATTTTTATATCAAAGTGTTTTTCATAGAAATAAATTAGAGTCTGTATCCAAAGATGAAGGGAACTGAGATAAAAATCTATGCAAAAGAAAGGGAGAAATTTTTTTCTTAAAAAAAAATGACTGGGGGCGGGGAGCCCAGCAGTAGGGCGTTGCCTGCAGGCCAGCTGCCGGCAGGCGACCCTGGCACCCATAGCCCCTGAGCACCGCAGGAACCTGACTGCGAGCCGGAAACCCCGAGCAGCCGGTGTGACCCAAAAGAAAAAAAAAAATGACTGGCATGAGCCGGCACAAAGCAAAATGAAGAGGCATCAAAATACATAAAGCAATTAGTAACAGGACTAAAGAAAGATTTTAATATTCCATTCATCATATACTTGTGTGACACAACACCACTAGAATATGAGCTCCTAGATAGCAAATACCTCACCTCTCTGTTTTCTGGGCTCCCATCATGTTCCCTGCTCCAGACACTTGCAGGTACCATCTTTCCAACAGTAAAGGATCTATAAACAAGTGATATAAGAAACAGTTCAGAAAATTAAGGTGTGTATTCTCATGAAGACTATAAAACTGCATTTTACATAAACTTTCAGGACTTAGATAACTAGGCAGCCCAACACTCACAGAAACAGAATCAATGATTATAATCTCTAGGAAAACAAACAAATTTGGGATATTTGGGATCAATAGAGGATAAGAAGAAGAACAAGAATTTCTCACCAGGAGTATATATATATGTATATATATATTTTTATATATATGTATATATATTTATATATATATGTGTGTGTATACATAGATATAGAAATAACTACAGATAGATAGATAGATAGATAGATAGATAGATAGATAGATAGATAGATAGATAGATAGATAGATAGATAGATAGATAGATAGATAGATAGATAGATAGATAGATAGATAGATAGATAGATAGATAGATAGATAGATAGATTAGAGATAGAGAAATAGAGATATAGAGAGAGTCAGAGACAGGGAGTGAGAGAACAATTCCCTAAGTATTGTTTCAGTTAAGATATTCTGAGGTACATAAATGCTTCATATATAAATATATTGTTCCTTTTAATGCCCAGATAATATCCCACTGTAAAAATATATCTCATTTTGTTTATTCCTTAATTTTTGTGGATGTTTGGGTTATTTTCAGTTTAGAGATATTTTGAGAAATACTACTACCAGCAATCACAAAAAAAAGTTTATGTAGATATTTGTGTTTCCACTAGGAGATTCCTGGATGTATGATTTATTGGTAACAAGACAAAATATATAACATTTTTACAATTCAATAAAACTACTCTCCAAAGTGACTCTGTTCTATTAGACCCCAACAATGGGCTAGTTTCTCCATATTAATACAACTCTCAGTATTCTTATTTTTCAATTATAGCCACTATAGCAGGTGTGATACAGTTTATTATAACTTCAATTTACATTTTTCTAAAACTGAAATGTTGGGCCTCCTTTCCATGTCTGTATTTGCTACCTAACGTTGAAATATCTACTTAAAACTTGTGTTCGCTTTTGACTTGGGTTTTTGTCTTACGGAGTTGCATAAGCTTGGTGTGCATTCTAGATACAAGTCTTTGATCAGATATATGCTTCTTGTTCATTTTATCTAATACTCTGACTTGTCTTCTCTACCATTTTACTAGTGTCTTTTGAAGAGAAAACTTCATTTTTAATTTAGATCAAATCCAAATTATCACTTTTCTGCTATGAATTATGCTTTTAGTGTCACTTCTAAGATTTCTTTGCATAAATCAAAATCACAAAGATTCTCTCCTGTGTTTTATACTTCTAGGGCTTACCTTTATGTTTATATAATCCATTATGAGACCATTTTTATTTTGAGTTTTCAAATTCATATTTTTTTCTTTATTTCATTTCCTATTATATTTTGTATATAATAGACAACTCTTCCAGTCTTCCAGAGACATTAGTTGAAAATATTGTCTTTTCCCAGTGGCATTATCTTGTACTTTTGTTAAAAGTAAATTAACCATAATGCTGATGAGTATATAAACCCATGAACATGTTATTCCTTATAGTAAATTGTAATTATTGGAAAAACAAGCTTTTTTGAGCAGATGCATTAAAGTGCATATGTATTAAATTAGTTTAATAAGTAAATAAGTATTACATTTTTATGATGAGGGCAATTTTGGTAAGACATGGTTTTTAAAAAATATAAAGAGCAAATTTAAAAAAAGCCAGGAATCTCTCTTTATATACCACCATTTTTTTTCTTTCCTTTGAGCTTGTTTTGACAGATTCAGAATAATTCTGAGGCACAAAACTGCTAATCACAGCCGGGTCCTTCTCTAGATTTTATTCCCCAAGTTTACTCCTGAAGTTCAACCCACAGCTTCCCCTTTATTTATTTTTTTATTTATTTTTAATTTATTTATTTTTTGACAATTAGCTTCCCCTTTAGAAGTAGCTGTATATCCCCAGGATCTTGACTTTACCAAGTTACCAGACAGCTTAGTGATTGTTTCCCTGGAAAACTATGCTCCTGCACCAAGACTTGTTTTATCCGCTAAAGAATGTATTTGGTGCAAAGACCACAAAACTTCAGGACTTTCTGGTTTGCTTTCTCTTACATCTAGTTTGACAAAAGAACTTTTGTCCTTGAAGTGAATGTGTGGAATTGAAGCAGCTGGTGGTAAATTAATCAGAACTTCAACAAGGGAAAGCATGGCTTATGCTGTGGAATGCCTGTGGCGTGAAGATGTTCTATCAGAGTGCCTACTCAATTCACCACCACACCAGAATTTCATCAGGGAGGTAACCGGTCCTCTGTCCCAATTAAATATTGACCTAGCTATGACTTCTCTCATTCCACAGACTCAAGCCATTAAAAAATGTCATGAATACAAAAATATCTCACCTCATTCCTTATATTATCCTGATCATAACATTGGAAAAGTGACACCCAGAGTTATTTTCCACGTCAGCACCACTTCACAAATATCAAGAATGGCTTTGGTTTGACTCAGCATGAGTCACCCTGTTCTGAAAAACACTGATAAATGGTTACCTCAGAGTGAGTCTGAGGAGGGCTTGTTTAGCTGAGGACAAGTGTTGTACATCATTCGTGGAACTGAAATTTGAGAACTGAAAGGTGACGGTCTCTTGCCCATGCTGCCCTTGTAGAAAAAAAAAGGCACTGCCTTAATCAATGTAACAGTCAAGGAGGGCACTTGCATGCACACATCTGACCTGGGTTCAACCCCCAGCACCCCATATAGTGCCCCAAGCCCGTCAGAAGTGACCCGTAAGCACAGAGCTAGGAGTAAGCCCTGAATACCATCAGTGTGACCCATAAATAAAACAAATGGGAAAAGTGCAGAACCCACTGTATTGTGTGTTTTCTACCATGTCCTTGATACATGTCCCACATGGCAAGAGGAGCAGGGATGCCAACAGAGGAATTAGCCAACCATTTTTGTGCTTCTGCTTTTAATACAAGATACTCAGATCTGAAATCTGTAGGATTTATACCATATGACAAGCTAAAAGGGCCAGGGAATATAGAAAACTTGACTATAAACAAGTAAAAACAGTTGCTCTGAGGCATTATTCTCAACAGCAAAAAATTAAAAGCCTTCCCATTAAGATCAGGGACAAATCAAGGTTATCCACTGTCGGGCGCACCGCCTGGGTCCCCGACAGTGCCGGGAAGCGAAGTTCCCTTCTACCTCCAAAGCCGGCGAGGAATGGATGGACACTCAGGAGTCCGATGCGGTTTTAAAAGACTTTTACTTATCACAGGTTCAGGCATACAAATCAGCAAAAGGAAAAAACCCGATGCTTAGGATTCCAGGCTAGAACCCCAGCCACGTGTAGGCCAAGATGGCGACCACCACGTGTAAAACTTCCAAGGGGAATAAACGCTCACAAGGCGAGATCCCACCGGGAAGAAGAAGCCCGGGAGAGCGGAACCGGCAAGTTTATACACCCTGCAACTCAGACCTTCCTCCCATTGTTATGGAAAGCAGGGGAGGGTCCAATGCCCTCAGGTAACCCCCTCCCTGCATCTCACCTAGGGCCTTTACTGTGCTAATGTTTTGAGCCGGGAAGGCCTTTGAAATGTAGAGAAGGGGGTTTCTGAGATGGCATGTCACTGTACCAAGGACCAACACCAATGCCAGTTAAATATTTCTCCAAGCCTTCACAAGTCTCCTCTACTTCATTGTAGTTTTATATTTTATCAGGGGAGCCATGCTTGTTTGTTTGGAAGCAAACAGCATTTCTCTCTGGTCTAATTACTTAGGTGTCCTTACGTGG
The DNA here is from genome assembly GCA_021461705.1 of Cryptotis parvus. Classification (NCBI taxonomy): domain Eukaryota; kingdom Metazoa; phylum Chordata; class Mammalia; order Eulipotyphla; family Soricidae; genus Cryptotis; species Cryptotis parvus. The sequence goes on from JAJIBD010022161.1 coordinate 17,694, forward strand.
CCAGGCTAATATGCTGGTAAGATCTAGCTAGTCCCACGACGATTGTGATAGCATGGGAGAATATTTATACCAGCTAGTACAGCATACATGGTCAGATAAACTGCCACATTTAGACTACCCCCTTATCTACGGAGTGATTTGCGGGAGGCAATCCAGAGCAGATGCAGCGGCCCTTAGGAGTCCTGCAACAACTCCCCCTGATTAGTTTACTAATAAAAATTGAAAAGGTAAGAAATATTTAGTAATGTACAGAAAATTAAGATAAGAAAAAACAATTCCAATTGCAAAATGATAATACATGTTACTTTAGGATCCTAACTTGTTTTTTGGACCCAAAGCAAAGTTCAAGACAAAGTGTTTTTAGCTGTCTGATTATAACAGACTATAGTTTGCACTGTCCATAATTTGTGAGAGTCAATTTGCTATATTTTATGTAAAGTCGGGTGTCTGGAACAAAGTCTGTGGGGCTACTTCTGGAACAGCAATAGCGGTGATCATATGAGTATGAGTCTTTGGAGAGCAGCGATCAGGAACTCGTTGAATTGTCAGGAACACTGGATTGGGTCTCAGGAACACTGGAACAAGTATCTCGAATTCTGGAACAGGAGTCTTGAGTGCTGGAACAGGTGTCTGGAACATCGGGTGTGGGCGTCTTGCAGGGCTTCTTCAGCAAGGGAGCATTGGCACCGGTAACTGTACCTGTAGCTTAGGCGAGACAAAAACACTTTTCGAGGTTAATCACAAGTAGGGATTTTAAGGCTTTGTAGGGATCCAAGTTTGGGATGGAGAGAAGAATATAAAGAAGCTCCAACATGGGTGGAGCAGGGAAATAGGTATGAGAATTGATGATTTTAAAATTGATAAATCTAGTGGATCAGCAGTGGAGTTGATGAATGTAATAGAGGTTTGTAGTGGTCAGAAATTGAGAAGGTAGTAGTTGAGACATAACATAGACACAACATTAATCACAAACATAATGGTGGCCACCACATGCACACACACGCACACATACATTTGATCGATCAATATCTTACAGCTGCATATGTGACCCATTTAGGGTGATAAATGGTAACGAGTCAAGCGCTTCATAAATATAAAGCCGGCAAATGATGGTGAGAAAGTGTCTTTTCCTGTGAATAGAGCATTGGGAAAAAATTAGTTTTGCAAATTATTAAATTTTTAGCGAGCACTGTTTTAGGAGTCTCGGAGTATTGAGCACTGTAGCGCAGGTTTACTGGATTCGAATATCTCATCCTGTGAACAGAATCATTAGAAAAACAAATTTTCATTGATTTAGCAAACATTTTTTGTAATGAGCACTGTGATCAGAGTCCACCCATTTTTCCACGCTTTTTTTTTGTAAGAAAAGAAAAATATTTAGGCTGTAAGGCAAGATATTAGACATGAACCATGATCACAGACTGCAAAACAAGATCATTATTAAAAGGAACCAATCCAGGAAGTTTAAACAGCAACTTGCAATTTAAAATTTAAGAATTTATATTGAAAGAATTAGTTGTTTTCTGATTCTTGGAGAATTCTAGTCTTAACAAGTCGCAGAGGGACCCAGAGTTTCTTGGCAGGGTTATCGTCTGTAGAAATGAAAGCATAGCCTCTTCCCCGAATGAGGAGGTGACCTGCAATCCATTTATCATCAATTTTCACCCAGATAGGTGAATTGACTGTTTTTTGAGTTTGCATATCTTCTTGAAAGTGACATTCAGCCGCGGCATAGGGATCTCCTTGAGGTATATTTAAGAAGTTTAAGGTGAATAATGTTAAAGATAAAGAATCCATTGGAGGCATGCTTGTTTTTCGTTGCTTTAATAGCTGAGTTTTAGCGCTCTGTGGGCACGCTCAACTATTCCTTGTCCTTGTGGATTATATGGAATTCCTGTAATATGTTTGATCTGCCATTCCTCGCAAAAAGGATTTGAAGGTTTTGCTGGGTGTAAAGCAGGACCATTATCTGTTTTTATGGTATGGGGAATACCCATGACGGAGAAGCACTGGAGTAAAAATGAACAAACAGATTTAGCTCTTTCAGACGTCATAGGAACAGCCCATATGAACCGGGAATATATATCGATGACCACATGAAGGAACGGTTTGTTGGGAAATAAGTTAGTATGAGTTATATCCATCTGCCACAATTGGTTTGTCTGTAAACCTCGAGGATTTGCTCCTGCTACATGAGATGTACAATGTAAAGGAGCACAGACAGGACAGTTGCGGACAATTTGTCTAGCTTGTCTCCATGGGATGCCATGGTGTACATGAAGGCGGCGGGCATTTGTATGTAGAGTCTGGTGCTCTTCCTCAGCTGATTTAAATACTGGTGCTGCCAAGAGATCTGCTGCTTCGTTTCCTCGAACCATTGGCCCGGGAGTCGGCTGTGAGAACGGATGTGGGAGATGTATATAGGGAATGTTCTATTTCGGAGGAGATCTTGTAGTTTATGGAGTAGCTCCTGAATTATAGGATTATGGGCATTTAAAGAAGCAGTGACAATTCCAGGAAATAAACCAACTACATATGCAGAATCACTCACCACATTACATGGGCCAGATACATGGGATAGTAAATGTATCAGGGTGGCGAGTTCCACTTGTTGGGCAGATTTATAATTTGTATGTACAGTAGTGGTTAACGAAGGACCTGTAATTCCACCCCTTCCTGATGAGGAGCCATCAATATAATACACTGGAGCATCAGGAATGGGAGAGGAGCGGACAATGGTGGAAATTACAAAAGGTGTCCTTTTCAGAAATTCCCAGGTTTTTCCAGCTGGGTAATGATAAGATATTTCTCCTGAAAAATCTGCTAAAGCTCTCTGAAGGATTTCAGTGAGTGGTAAAACAGCTTCAATTTCTTTTTTTAGGGTCAGGTAGTACAATTACATGGGGATCATGTCCAAGTAATACTTGGGTTCTTGATCTTCCCTTAATTATAAGGTTAGCTATCATCTCAAGGTAAGGTGTAGCAGTACGATTCTGCTTGTTATGTAAGTAAACCCATTCTAACGGTCCAGATAATTGGGCTATAGCAGCAGTTGGAGACTCAGGAGTGTTGAAGACCAAGAACCATACCTTTTCTCCGGGATTAAATCTGAGAGGGGTAAGATTTTTGAAGCTCGATCCATGAAAAAATCTAATTCCTTCTGAGCTTTAGGAGTTAGCTGCCTTGGGCTATTTAAAGCAGGATCACCTTCAAGGGTGTGGAACAGGTTACTGAGCTCACAGTTAGGAATACCAAGGGAGGGCGCACCCAGTTGATATCCCCCAGCAGTTTTTGAAAATCATTCAAGGTTTTGAGCCCCTTGTGACTAATGGAAATTTTTTGAGGACGTACTGTAGTGCGGTCAAGAGCATAGCCCAAATATTCATATGGAGGCTGCATCTGGATTTTTTCCGGAGCTACTTGTAAGCCAGCCTCTGGTAAAACTGTCATTACATCATTATATAAATTCTGGAGGTCTCTGGAATTATCACAAGCTAGCAGCTGTGATGGGCTGGTCTGCTGGGTGGAGTTCTGATGAGAGGGAAGTCCAAATGTGGAAAATGGCAGTGCCCGTGGAGTGAGGGGGTGGTCTGGCTTGTTGTGAGGCTCTGCCGAGGTGGTGGGCCAGGGCTAGAACCCGCCATGCCTCCCGACTGCCTCATGAACGGCTATGCACAGGGAGAGCAAGGAACAGCTCTGCCCCATGTCTGAGAGACTCTGGACCAGCATACCTGGGCCGGGTTGAGGAAAAAAGCTGCTGCAGGGTGGGTGTCGATGATCCGGGCTGTGATGGGCTGGTCTGCTGGGTGGAGTTCTGACGAGGGGAAGTCCAAATGTGGAAAATGGTCGCACCCATGGAGTGAGGGTGGTGGTCTGGCTTGTTGTGAGGCTCTGGGCGGATTGAGGAAAAAAAGCTGCTGCAGGGTGGATGTTGATGATCCAGGCTGTGATGGGCTGGTCTGCTGGGTGGAGTTCTAATGAGAGGGAAGTCCAAATGTGGAAAATGGCGGTGCCCGTGGAGTGAGGGTGGTGGTCTGGCTTGTTGTGAGGCTCTGGGCCATGGAGTACAGATGTTGAAAATTGCGGCCCTCATGGTGTGGGGGGTTCCTCTGGCTTCTTGTGATGATCTATTGGGATGGCGGGCTAGTGCTAGAACTCACCTTTCCTCCAGGGTGCCTCATGAGCACAGGGAGAGCCAGTAGCAGCTCTGCCCTGCAAAGAATCAACTATCCAGTGTATAAATATGAATGATCCTGGGAAGGACCTGGTCCTAAATTCCATTATTGTCTAAGACTGTTGCCAGGCCACAGAGCAGCCGTGCACCGTGCAGCTGTGGGTCTGGAATGTCTCTGTTCTGGGGTTGCTGGCTCTGGTGGATGGTAGCTCGCAGGCACGCCTGTTGACATGGAGGTGAAGGAACAGGGGGAGGAGCCCAAATCCCCTCTCAAGTCCAGCCAGCATGCCCCCAAAACGTGTGAGTGAACCTCTTGGGGCTATGATGGCTGGCCGCTGGCTGGACTTGGAGAGGGGATTTGGGCTCCTCCTCCCATTTCTTCACCTCCATGTCGGCAGGCATGCCTGCAAGCTCCCAGCCACCAGAGCCAGCAGCCACCAGAGAGAGACACTCCAGACCAACAGCTGTGCTGCTCGGCCCTACATGGAACAGCCCATGGAGTTTTGGAGGGCCTGGCCAAGCCCATCATAGCCCCATCATCGCACTACATGAAAATAAAAAGCCACTTCTCCTCAAAGAAAACGGTGACCAAGATAAAAGACAGTCCACAGAGTGGGAAAAAATATTCACCCAATACCCGTCTGATCACTATCACTATCCTCCCATCCTCCCATTGATCATCTATTTGCTAGAGCGAGCACCAGTAATATCTCCATACATCCTGTCTCATGCTAGTAGAGCCCAAAGGCATCTATTCGCTCCAGGGACATAAAGAGCCTCAAACCATTATATTAGGTCATGGTAATGAACTAATATAATTTTACTGGTATTTGGCATATCAAATAAAACAGGGCAGCTTGCCAGGCTTGCCATGCAGGTGGCATACCCTTGTTCAAGAGCAGCATCTTGAACTCCCTACAAACCTCAATGAGCTTGGTTACTGTGTGGATATGGTTCATTGTGCTGACTCATTTTTGGAACCCAGTTTGTTCACATGGTTGTCCGTCATCTATTGTTCTGTCAATTCGGTTCTGGATAACTCTAGTCATTGAAGCCCTAGCCAAACAGGGCGTTCAAATTCAATACATCAAGATCCTTTGTGAGCTGTATTACAGATTCATAACCAGGATCTCACCATTCTACAAGGAAGTGATCACTGATGTAAAAGAGGGGTTTGGCAGGGTGATACCATTTCACCGGAAACTCTTCAGCACCACCCTTGAGAACATCATGCAACAATTAGAATGGAAGGAATGGGAGTGAAGATAGATGGTCGGCAACTACACCATCTCTGCTTTGCTGATGACATCATTCTAATAACACCAAACATTAGCCAAGTGGCACAAATGCTGACTGACTTTGACCATGAATGTGGAAAGGTAGGTCTACAGCTGAATCTCAATAAAACAATGTTCATGAAAAATGAACTAGTTCCAGATGCTCCATTCACTCTGTAAGGGAACAAACATCTCTGAATGCAGCAGTTATGAGTACCTAGGTCGAGAAGTCAACATGATGAACGCCCTAAAACCTAAGCTGTGCAGGAGGTAGAGAGCTGCATGGAATGCCTTCAAGAGTGTAGAAGAAATGGATAAAAGCAAAAAGAATCTCATGCTCCGGATACATCTATTAGACTCCACCATTCCCGGCAGTAACATACACCTCAGTGACCTGGGCACTACAAAAGCAGGACAAGAATGCTATTCAGGTCTCCCAAAAAGGATTTAAAAGAGCTATGCTTGGAATATCACGCCTCACTCAAGTAAGAGAAGGAATCCAGAGTTCTGACCTCCATCGACAATTGAGAGTCAGGGATGCTGTCTTGTTTGCCAAGGCATCGAAAATCAGATGGGCTGGACATGTAATGCGACTGCTGAATTAGAGCCATTACCAATGGGATCCCATGGGAAGTCAAAAGATCACGTGGCCGCCCACCTACAAGATGGTCAGATTTCTTGGTCAAGACCCTGAGCAAACAGTTTGAGGCTCTTCGTATTCCTGTGGCAAGCAGTTGCCATTGGGCAAGCTACACTGGCACATGATAGGGACAAATGGAAATGTTACTAGGGCCCACTGAAGCAAATGGATGAATAACGAGATGTCAAGTTAATAAGTTATCAAGTGATACCAATATCTAAGGCCAGACAAAACATATTTCAGGAGGTCTTGTCAGTGCGTGGAATCTACCACAAATGTGTGGGAGTGAGAGGTTAGGTAAGACAGGTAAGGTACCAGTGTGCTAATAATTGTTGGAAATGATAATGCCAGCCTAAACTAGAACTGAGAATTGAATGTAGGCAAAGGAATATACATGACAACCTCTAAATATATACATTGTAAGTCACACTATGTGAGAGAAGGGAGAGAGAGAACTAGTTAGAGGAATGAGAGAGAGAGAGAGAGAGAGAGAGAGAGAGGTATGCCTGCCATAGAAACAGCCTGGGGGATGGGGGTGGGAATCAGGAGACATAGGTGGTGGAAATGAGCACTGGTGGAGGGATGGGTGCTGGAACACAGTATGACTGAAACCCAAACATGATAATCTTTGTAATTGTATATCTCATGGTGGTATAATAAAAAAAATTTTAAAAAAATAAATACCAATTGCTCTAGAGACTCTTCACTACAGATTCCCAAGCTGTGAAGAACAAGCTAGAAACTGGACATTTAATGCCACTGGAATCTTCAGAGCATTTTTTGATGAAGTTTGGTCCCGGGCACTACCTACACATTTCCTTGTGCCACTAACCACAGTCCTTCAGTAGATTGACTCAGTAACTACCAGGATATCACAAAGACTGCAAAAAAAGTTTGTTTCTGTCCAGAACTCTAAGTCAGCATGTAGAAATTTGGTCCCTCCATCTTTTCTGAATGAATTGTAATATTGAAGGAAAGAGCTGAACATTTCTTTTTTTTTTTCTTTTTGGTCACGGCCAGGGGTTTCCCTGGCCCCCTCGGGGCCAAGGCTGGGATCGACCCGGCCGCACAGGCCGGCCCGGCCCCCCCCTAACTCAAAGTACTATACACATTAAAATCACAAGTCTACAAAACATCTAATTTTTTTCAAACAAGATGAACTATCTTAAATTTTAAATGTAGATTATTACATCCAGCTGACTTAAAGTCAATAAAACATTCTGTATTTATAAAAAGAAAATTTGCACAATATTTTAGATATTGTCCCCAATATTAATCACTGTATCACTTCTTCCCGTACATCATCGATTTGCTCGAGCAAGCAACAGCAAGCAACAGTAACATCTCCATATGACCTGTCTCATGCAAGTAAAGCCCAAGGGCACCTGTTTGCTCCAGGAACATAAAGAGCCTCAAACCATTCCATCAGGTCATGGGAATGAGGTCTATAATTGTTATTGGTATTTGGCATATCAAATACGACACGGGTAGCTTGCCAGGCTCTGTTGCTGCTCTGTTGGATATTGCTATTAATATCCAATATTAATATTTGGATATTAATCCATTGTCAATGAGTGGTAGGTAATTACTTTCTCCCAGCCTGTGGGATGTCATTCTAGTCTAGTCATCCTTCCTTTTTATGATGTTAAGCTTTATGTCACATCCGTTTATATTTGCTTCCTTTTGCCTGGTCATTGACGTCAAGTCACTGAAAACACTTCTACGTTCAATATGAAACTTTTGTTCTATGCTTTTCTCAATATAATTTATAGATAAAGATCTGATATCAAGGTCTTCAATCTCTTCTGAATTAACTTTGGTATGATGTATGAGATAAGATATCTGAGTTCATTTTATATGCAGATAACAGTTTCCCATCAACATTTGTTGAAGGAACGTTTCATGCTCCATTTTATATTATTTGTTCCTTTGTTGAAGATTAGCTGTACATATTCCTAAGATCTCAATTCTAATCTCTTGTTTTCTATTCCAGTGGTCTGAGAGTCTGTTTTTATTCCAGTTCCACACTGTCACACTGTCTTGGTTTATGAATCTTCATAGTATAATTAAAAATTGTGGAAGTAGAAACCTCCCTTCTTTATTTTTTTTCTAGGATGGCTATGGTTACTCAAGGGATTTGAGTAATATATAGATAGTAGAGTATATACTACTCTATAATAAGTTTAAACCCGATTTTATCTATGCATTTAAAATATGTAATGGGAATTTTTTTCAGGCTCTGCAGTGGCTCTGGGTTCATCCCAGTCTTTTTCTATGTCAGAACATCAACCATCCAGGGCCCACGGGGCAGATCCCTCACTGGAGACAAGGCTGTCTCCTGTCTGCCACCTGCCAATACAGCTGGGTACCGCAATCACACCTGCAGCACCTTGAGGGGCAGGACATTATCAGTAATTTGTTCAGTATAGTACTATTCATAATAACCAATATCAGAAAACAATCTGAGCATCCCAAAATGATGACATGATAAAGAAATTGTGGTAGACAGATACATAGACAGACAGACAGATAGACAGACAGATAAACAGACAGACATAATGGAATTCTACTCAGCTATATAAAAAATGGTATTATGCAATTTGCTATTTCCTGGGTAGAATTAAGAGGCATGCTGAGTGAAGTCATTAAGAAGGAGAAGAACAGATATAAAATGATCCCTCTCACACATGGGATATAAAGAAACAAAGTAAGTGAATAACAAATGGTCAAAGGCAACAGAATCTGAGAACTATTGTACAAAACTGAGTTACCCAGTGGGTAGGGCGTATATGGATAGGAGAGTATCCTGAGACTCATATCCTGAGAAGTATCCAGAGAAATCCTGGCTTCCTGTATCCTGAGAAGGGAAGCAGACTCTCTGATGGATGGTGCACTGTTACAAAGTTGTGCATGTGAAACCCTGTCACTGTGAGGATTGTAAATCACAGTGCTGCAAACAAGAAAATCAAATGTTAAAAAAGATAGGACCAACAAAATGGAAATTTGGGTAAGAGATCATCTCTCACTGAGGTCATTTGCCTAGCTTGGAGACAATGGCAATAGAGAAAGAACTTCACGACTGTGTAGGGTGCGATTCTACAAAAATAAATGGAAACCTTTTACTAAAATAAGAATAAAAACTGAACACAGGCAAGGGTGCAAAAGATGAGGCTGAGCACAGGGCTTGGGTAATATATAGGAAATAGTCAAAAGAGACAAGAACAGTAATGTGGAAAAATAAATTTGAAAAGGTTAGTGCCAGACTGAAGAATTGAATTTTATTTTCTATGCAATAGGAGTTACTTAAGGTTTATAAGCTGAAGAATGTCATGATTCAGGCTCATTGCTAAGCCTGTGCCAGTAAAATGATACCGTTAAAAAACGTTTACCATCATTTTTGAAATTATTTAATTCACTTAGAAGACACTGTAATTCAGTTCCTGCACTAAAAGTTTCTGTGCTTATTCTTATCCTGATACCAGTTAAGTTAAGCTCTGATCTTTAAATTTGAGCATTCTTTCTTAAAGCACACTTATCCATTCATTTAACAGAGATTTTTAAGTATCATCTATATGCTGAGCTATGGAATTTACTGGTTGGATTTCTTTTGCTAAAAAAAAAGTTTATTTTCATTCTTCTTGAAGTCAATTTCCCCCCAGACACCTATACTACACACACTACAGGAGAATGCTAAATAAAAGCCACTTCTGGTCTAATTTTGACAGCTTAACTCTAGGTCACATATACAATACACATACTCAGAGCAGAGAGAAGAACATTTGATCTTTTAACAGAACAGCTGTTTATCAGAAAGTTTGGAAAGCTCAGCCCAAAGCCTTCCAGAGTAGAGAGATAAGAAAGAGAGAAAAAAAATAGCATGAGAACTGAGAAAACCTGGAGAGGTCTATAAATAAATAGGTCAAAGATTTTTAATTGCTCCCAGACTGGTGTATTTGGCCCAGAAATATATCCAATTCAAGAAGACCAGCCTCAAAGGATATTTGCTCTATAACTAAGTACAAGTCAACATGTTCAAGTTTTCAGTGCTTTCTTAAAATAAAGTATAATTTTCAATGCCACAAATTTGCTGTTGCCATGACACTGTGATTCAAAGTCAATTGTAGAGATCTAGACACTTTTTTAAGATAACCCATTTTATGTTTTGTTAGAAACTTCATTAGGAAAATTTTAGTAATACCAATAGAATAATAAATGAAATTTATATTTATAGTTAAAGTTAATATCTAATATCAACAAATATTGCATGAAAATTCTGTCAGGATTATAAAAGGTACGTGAGAGTTGTCATGTACCACATTTCTCCATTTTGACTCAAACTATTTTGGGGTTTCTAAAGAACAGAAGTTAAATAGCATAATGAAAAGGAGAAATTTATAAGCTGAACCTTGTATTGCAAAGAGGAAGAAAAAATCCTAAGAAACTACTGAGCAAAAATAATCATAGAATATCCATGACATATTAAATATTTAAAAGTAGTAGATTCCTGAAAAATATGAACATTTTTGACATAATACTTACATATTTGATTAGTATGTCTATAGTCAAACTTACATAATTATCATCATCAGAGCATCAAATAAAAATTAGTTTAATCTCTGGGAGATTAGCAGGATGATGCTTCTGGGACAAATATCAACTTGTGATGTTTTATGTATGGAAATCGATGGAGTTGTAAAACTTTGCAAAATAAAATATTCATTAAAAAGTCTACATATACCTTTTAATCCAACAACCTTCCATTTTAACATACAACTATGGTTGAATATCAAAAGCAGAGAATTAACTGAAAGAAAATCCAAAAACCATATTCAGATTTCATCAGTTTTACATGTTGGAAGAACATGTGTGTACATGCAATATAAGCGTACAGGTTACTCTATAGAAGCCACAACCACAACAGACAGTGATCCCTGCTGACAGCTGCTGCTACTTCTAAGCCATGTGTTCTCCTTTACTCCTAACTCCTCCTGGCAACCGTCTGTTTTCTGTCTCTGTAACAGTCTCATCCCAAGAATGTCTCATAAATGGAATCTCACTAAATTTCACCTTTGTTTTTTACCCCACATAAGTCTCCATAACACATCCATGTTGTGTAATTCAATCATTTGTTTCTTTCCATTACTTTGGTAATATTCCATAGTGTAGATGCACCACACATTGTTTATCCATTCCCAGTAGAGACATTTTACTACTACAAGCAAAACTGCTAAATCGTGCCCAGAGGGATAGCACAGACACTTGTCTTTGACACAGCCAAACCGGGTTTGAGCCCAGGCACCACATACGGTCCTCCAAGAACTGCAAGGAGTGATTCCTGAGCACAGAACCACAAGTAAACTCTCAGCTCCACAAGGAATGGCCCAAAACCTCAAAACAAATAAAGCTGACTAAAATTCATATATCCATGTTTGTTTGAGCACAGGTTTTATTATTAAAACTGTTAGATCATGTGGCATTTTATTTTTACAACACACTGCTAATGTATTTTCCTGAGTAACTGCACCATATGACATTCCAACCAACAATCTATGAGTGATTATTTCTCCTCATCTTCATCTGTATTTGAAAATTTCACTGTTTTGTAACTGAGACATTCTGTTAAGTACGAGTGGTAGCACTCTGTGCCCGTAAGATTTCTTTCCCAGGGCAGGAGCAATAGTACAGTGGGTAGGGTGTTGGCCTTTCATGCTGTCAATTTCGGTTCGATTCCATATGGTCCCCCAAGCACTGCCAGGAGTAATTCCTGAGTACAAAGCCAGGAATAGCCCCTGAGCATCACTGTGTGTGACCTAAAGAGCAAAAAAAAAAAAAAGATGTATTTCCCTAATTTCCCTATAGTTTAATGATGTTCAACATGTGTGTGTCAGAGACAGAGAGAGATTTGCATTTATATACCTTCTTGAAATGTCTGTCCACTTTTCTTATCTCATCATTTGTATCCTTGTTGTTGCATTTTCAATTCTTTGTATATTTCAGCTCTGTATTTTTCCCCTCAGAAATGTGATAGCAAATATTTTTTTCAAGTGCATCATTTTTATTAAAAATACATTTAGCGGTTCCGTGGAATGGCTTACTGCCAAAAGGTTTTGTGTTGAGTGCGTGGGACCACAAATTTACTTCCCAGAGCCTCACACAGGCAATGAGCACTGTCTCTGTGGCCCTCTCTGCCTCTGCCCAGCACATCCGTCGCATTGCTAGCAAAGTGTGCAAGCCCTAGTGAGCACCACAGGCAACATGTGTGTCACGCTGGTCATTGCAACAACAGAACAACAAAAGAAGAGAGAAGGGAAATTAGAAAGGAAAAGAAAAAATCAGGAAACTATTAGGCATGCTATGAAATTAAATTATTTAATCTAGGAAATAACAGGTCTAATTAATCATGCTTGTGAGATTGGAGAAGAAATAGAAAAAAATCACTGAGAATCTCATAGAATTTCAGGGTTAGAAACAAGGGGAAAGAGAGCATTGTAAGGGTATAAACACAAATTTAATCTGTTTATGGCTCAAGGACTAAAAACATCAAGAAACTGGAAACTTGTACTCTGCCATTTTTGTGACTTAAATAACCTCAGGGTTGGGATCTTTTATTCACTGAAATGTATGTTCTAGATATGATTTCACATTACTTCTGTGTACAAAAAATACCTTGTCTAGAGAGAAATAGCTCCAAATTTTTCTAGGATATGCAACAAATATTACCTGTTCTAATTAATTCTGACTTTAGGCTACTACCAGTAAAAAAGTAAGCCATTTTTCATCAGTTATAATTATACTTTAATATGACCTATTGTTTAATTTATTAACTGAATGCAAATTCATTTCGAAATTTTAATACTTAAAACATAAATCAAATTAAATACTTCAAAATGTTATTATAAAGCAAAACTGACTCCTTTTTTTTGTTAGATTCCATGCATCAGAGGATTATCAGCCATAATACTGTTTTTTGTCATTGTTTCTGCCATTCAATTTAATATCACCTTCACATAAATGGTCTGAGTGAGAAAATCACTTATGTAATAAATATAGTCATTTAGAAACAAACTACATATTTGGCTTACATAAATTATAAAGTTGAGAACTTACATGAACTAATATGTTTTCATTTATATTCTAGATTTTATTTATATGTATAAGTTGATAGAAGACAGATTTAGCACTTTAATGCCAGTAAATTATTTGTACTTTTTGGTTTTGTGGCCACGCCCTGCAGTGCTCAAAGCTTACTCTCGGCACTGTGCTCAGGGATCACTCCTGGCAGGGCTGAGAGGACAACATGAAGTGCGGATATTGAACCTGAGTCGAGCAGGGGCGAGCCAAACACAGTCACCACTGGATAATCTCTCCACTTCCAGTGATTTTAGAGTGTATGCATGTATATAAAAAATTATCAGGATGGAAATAAGAGCATGTTTTAAATTACTAACATATCTAGAACACTGAGGTATGTGAATGTAAAACCATTCACGCAAATAGCTGAAGTTCATGAAAACTTCCGAATATATATAGAATAGGAATGTTTAAAAGTAATATACATTCAATGAAACTAAAACTGGTCACCAGCAAGCTTGCTCTCAACACAGGTACCAATAGCAGGAGTGCGCCTAAAGCCATGAAAATACAATAATAGTCTGCCATCTAGAGGTAATGAGGACATTTTTAACAGGTGATACAATATATCTGAACGGAATTGTATTTCAAAGCAGGGAAAACCTTCCCTGCAACTTCAAGTTCTGCATTTAAAAGGGTGGGAAGGTGATTTTTTTTAATTCTGAGAGAAGATATAAAAAAGAAAGACAATCCTGAGATAGCTGCCAGGAATTCTCCTACACGAACGGCAGAGAAAGAGAGCTACTGCAAGGCTGATGCCAATTTTTATGGGGAAGACTTTCTGTGACAAGCAAATTTTGGTAAAAATGAAAACACCCAGAATTAGACATGCATGTGGAACTGAATGTGTAGATATATTTGATCTTGTTTGATCTGGGGGAAAAGAAACTGCAGATAGAATTGCAGATAGAAAGCAACTATGATGTTCATGCATTATTCTGCATTTTCATCTAAATGGGCCCAATTACTCTCATTTCAATAAACTCTAGACCTGAGAGATCTCCAGATAGGCACTCTAAAAAGTGCTTTTAAGATTTAATTCTATAAAACTACGTAGTCTTCACTGGCATTGGGAAATGCGCACTAGTGGAGGGATGGGTGTTTTAACAGTGTATGACTGAAACCCAATCAGGAACAGCTTTATAATGGTCTATTGCATGGTCACTTGTCAATTGTCTTCCCATTGTTCATCGATTTGTTCAAGCAGGCCCCAGTAATGTCACCATTCATTGGGAATGAGGTCAGTTATTGTTACTGCTTTTGGCATATCCAATATACCACAGGTAACTTCCAGGCTCTGACGTGGCTCTGGGTTCATGCCAGGGGACCCAGTCTTTTCCTATGTCAGACCATCAACCGTCCAGGACCCACAGGGCAGAGTCCTGGGTGTAGATAAGCCTGTTTCCTGTATGCCACCAGCTGACACAGCAGGGCACCACAGTCACACCTGCAACACCTTGAGGGGGTAGGTTTGCATGGTGATTCAATTAAAATAAGAGATAGATAGATAGATAGATAGATAGATAGATAGATAGATAGATAGATAGATAGATAGATAGATAGATAGATAGATAGATAGATAGATAGATAGATAGACAGACAGACAGATTATAGATAAATGGATGGACGAAAAATTAATTAATTAATAAGTGCATGAATAAATAAATAAATAAATAAAAATAAAACAATAACACCAAAGCTACGTGGTATTTCTGGTACTTTTTAAAATTTCAAATGGAAATTTGAAGCTAGGAAAATAGAACACCCTGTTTTCACTCTCCTTATTCCTGTGTGATTTTTATCACTATTTCAACTAGTCACATCAAAAAGAGAAATTGGTGGAGGTTGCAATGTACTAAAATTTAATTCAAGACACAATAGTTAGCACGTATTTAAAGTTTATTTCTTTCTTACTCTTTTCTCACCCTCAAACAGAATAAAATGTGTCACACAAACTTGACAATTAAACAGTGCCAAAACAGCTCTAGTACGCATCCTTCACAAAGACATTCTACAGAGGTAGTGCTTTTGTTAGAAATTGTCACTCTCAGCAGTTAGTTAAATATTTAACATATAAAGCTAAAAAACTTTAGGAGCTTCCTTGAATGTGGGTTTAATTCCCATGCTCTGATGATTCCTGTATTCCAAATGATCCCCCAATCCTGCCAGGATTGATCTCTAAGCACAGAGCCAGAAGTAAACCCTGAGTACCACCAGGAGTGGTCAAAAGCGAGAAAAAAAAGAAAAGCTATAAAACTTTAGGTTAGGGGCCGGAGAGATAGTACAGTGGGTAGGGCGTTTGCCTTGTATATGGCTGACCAGAGTATGATCTCCGGCATCCAGGAGTAATTCCTGACTGCAGAGCCAAGAGTAACCACTAAGAATCATCAAGCGTGACCCATAAAGCAAAAGAAATCTTTAAATTAAATCTAGGACCAACAGCTAAAGTGTCGGGAGCGCTGCTGGGGTCCCCGACAGTGCCGGGAAGCGAGTTCCCTTCTACCTCTGAAGCCGGCAAGGGAATGGATGAAGACTTAGGAATCCGATGCAGTTTTAAAAGGGCTTTACTATCACAGGTTCCAATATACAATCCAAGAGCAGGGAAAACCTCCGGACTCTGGGTTCCCAGCTAGGCTCCAGCCAGGTGTAGGCCAAGATGGCTGCCACCACGTGCTGAGGCCCAACAGAGAATGGAGAGGACGGAGAAGCAAAACACCAAGGGAAGCCGAAATGGCAAAAAGGGGGAAAAAGAGAGAGCTTCTTTCTTCTTGCAGCTTATTTTATAGCTAGAAATCCGCCCAAACTCCCCAGCCCAGCCCATTCTGGGCTGGGCTATCTAGAGATGAAAACAGAAAATAGCTTTATAGAAATGTAGCAACTTCAGGAGACCGTCTGATTGTTTACATGGACCCAGAACTAATTAAAAGCCTCCTAGCAGAGCTGGGAGAAGCTATAAGCTAAATGTAACTTACCCTGGCAGGAAGGATCAAATGCCCTTAGGTAATTTCTCCCAGCACCTCACCTAATGTCTTGAGCCAAGATCTGCCTGGAATTGCCTTTATAGGGTAGAGAAGGGGGTGTCTGAGAATGGCATGTCTCTGTACCAAAGACTAATACTAATGCCAGTTAAATATTTCTCCAAACCTTCACAAGAGCCTCGTCTACTTCACGGTAGTTTTGTATTTTAGTTGCCTTTGAGTTATCAGGGAGCCATGCTTGCTTGCTTGGATGTTGCAGGACACCTAAAATCCTAGGCCACCGCATCTGCCCTGGATTGCCTCCTGCTGGTCACTTCATAGATAGGGGGATAGTCTGAATGTGGCAGTTTATCTGACCATGTATTCCGTACTGGCTGGTATAAATATTCTCTCATGCTACCACAATCATCGTGGGACTAGCTAGATCTTACCAGCATATTTGCCTGGCCACGTTGGATCTCTAAGTAATTAGACCAGAGAGAAATGCTGTTTGCCTCCAAGCAAGTAAGCATGGCTCCCTGATAACTCAAAGGCAACTAAAATACAAAACTACCGTGAAGTAGACGAGACTCTTGTGAAGGCTTGGAGCAATATTTAACTGGCATTAGTATTAGTCTTTGGTACAGAGACATGCCATCTCAGAAACCCCCTTCTCTACTCTATAAAGGCATTTCCAGGCAGATCTTGGCTCAAGACATTGGGAGAGGTGCTGGGAGAAATTACCTGAGGGCATTTGATCCTTCCTGCCAGGGGAAGTTACATTTAGCTTATAGCTTCTCCCAGCTCTGCTAGGAGGCTTTTAATTAGCTCTGGGACCTTGTAAACAGCCAGATGGTCTCCTGAAGTTGCTACATTCTATAGAGTTATTTTCCTGTTTTCATCTCTAGATAGTCCAGCCCATAATGGGCTGGGCTGGGGAGTATGGGCGGATTTCTAGCTATAAAATAAGCTGCAAGAAGAAAGAAGCTCTCTTTTCCCCCCTTTTTGCCATTTCGGCTTCCCTTGGTATTTTGCTTCTCCGTCCTCTCCATTCTCTGTTGGGCCTCAACACGTGGTGGCAGCCATCTTGGCCTACAGCTAGCTGGGGCCTAGCTGGGAACCCAGAGTCTGGAGGTTTTCCCTGCTCTTGGATTGTTTACTGGAACCTGTGACAGTAAAGCCCTTTTTAAAACTGCATCGGATTCCTGAGTCTTCATCCATTCCCTGCCGGCTTCAGAGGTAGAAGGGAACTCACTTCCCGACACTGTGACAGCAGTGCTCTCTGACACTTGGAGGCAAACAGCATTTCTCTCTGGTCTAAGTACTTAGAGATCCAACGTGGCCAGGCAAATATGCTGGTAAGATCTAGCTAGTCCACGATGCTTGTGATAGCATGAGAGAATATTATACCAGCCAGTACAGAACACATGGTCAGATAAGACTGCCACATTCAGACTACCCCCTATCTATGAAGTGACCTGCAGGAGGCAATCCAGGGCAGATGCAGAGGCCTAGGCTTTTAGGTGTCCTGCAACACTAAAGAAAGAGTTATTTGATGTTAAACAAAAGCATATCAAAAATATTCTCATTTGCTCTAGATCCACACCTAATGATGCTCAAGGGTCACTGCTGGCTCTTGCTCAGGGGACCATATGAGATGTCAGGGGAGAGAAGCTGGGTCATCTATCCACCAGAAAAGTGCTTGCTTTTCTTGCTGTATCTCTACAACCCCTGAGAAGCAACAATTTTTTCAATTTGTCTCTGTAATGTGCCCTATTAAGCAAATGAAAGACAAACTGGAGTGGAAGAAATATTTGCAAATATCTAAAAAAAAAACATCTAGAGAGAATATGTTCATATTCTTAAAAGTCAATAATAAAATCTTTCAAATTGTGAGCAATTAACATTTCACCCAAGAATATTTTTTGTTAACAAAATAAGTACATAAAAAATTCTGTCCACACTCTTAGACAATGGGGAAATGAAAAGAAAAGCCAAAATGAGGTCAGGCTGAGCATCTATCAAAATGACTAGGGTTAAAAAAAAGAGTCACAACAATAAATGTGTGAGGATGTGAAGAAACTATCACTCACAGTTTTCCAGAATGAATATTAAACAGTACAGCCATTCTGTATAATATCTTGGCAGCTTCTTATAGAAATAAACAAACAGTTATCAGAAAACCCAATCATTACTTAGGCATTTATTATGGAAAATGAACATGTGTCCTCACACAAAAACATGTAAATGTTCAACAAATTTTATTTGGGATGGTAAAAAACAAGTCCAGAAACTATTCAAATGTCTATTAGTGTTTGAACAGTTCTGCAAACTATGACCTGTCTACACTAAGGGATACATTTAGCAAATAAAATAAAATTGACCATTAATGTGGTCACAGATTGAGCTCAAGGAAACCAAATGGAAAACAAAATCCTGAAGTTTATATACTGTTTGATTTTGTTAGCGTGAAAGCTGATTTTCCCATGCTGGTGGCTCCTGAGAATTGTATGAAAGATTTACCTTTAAAACTAAGACGACTGAAAGTTGGTTGGTTGTGTTGAATAGGTAGAAGGTTCCAGGCCCCTCCCTGGATGTTCAGGCCTCTCCTTTACCTATGAATGATGTCACCAGTCTTGCCCCTGATGCTGCCGGGTTCCATAACCAACATCCCTGCCCTGTCCCACACAGTCTACTCATCTCCCGTGAACCACGACCGGGTCCTGACTCTGTGCCACTCTCTCTCTCCCGTGTATGCTCTCCCAGTCTCTGGCATGGCTGCATGCACGTGGGTGAGTTCCCTGTGCTGTTTCCTGTCGCTGGGCCTCCCCAACTGTACCCCAACAGTTCCTGTCATCCACCATCCTACCTAGGTTTTCATAGACTCCAGCCACACATGGTTCACGTGTGTGTGACTCCTGTGCTTGTCACTACCTGGGCACCGAACCCTGCCTGAGTCTGAGCTATCCTGAGGATCTAAGCCCTGCATGTAAGTGCACTTTCCTAGGCATCTGAGCTCTGCCCAGTAAATCCCTGTCTGGCCCTGAATGGCCAGCCTATACCAGACCTCGTGTCTGAGCGAGCCACACTGCCCCCTCCTGGAGAGAGAGAGATGGAGCTGGGGCGCTCTTTCACGTGCTGCCAAATCCCATCCCTTGCCCCCAGTGTCTCATTCCACATACTGATTGGCTACCTGTTCCATGCACAGAGATTTTAGGTGACCTGGTGCTGTACATCTCAGCTCCTGCTGTATCAATTCCATGTATATGAAGTTAATAAGAATCCTTATAGAGACAGAACTGTTCTCTTAGTTATAGCAGTAATTATAAGAACCTATACATGGGACAGAGAAATCATATAGTGGGTAAGGTACTTGTCTTCTTGACCCGGATTCAATTCCAGTTTCCACATATGGTGCCCCAAATACCTCCAGGACTGGTCCCTGAGCACAGAGCCAGGAATAAGAACGGAAGAAGGAAGGAATAAAGGAAGAGAGAGAGGCCAGGAGGAAGGATGATGCATGCCTGCATACACTTACAGACCCTGAACAATTTGCTACTGCCCTTTTAATTTGCCCTTAAAGAGAAAAGGAAAATTATCATACCATTTCCTGCCTGCTGCAGCCAGAGTAAAAGGAGAGAACATCTGCTTCCCCACACCAAAACGCCACACATGTGATAAAATTGCATAGACTAAAAGAAACATACACAAAATTTGTAAAATTGATGAAATCAGAATCAATTGTGTGGTTTGTACATTTGTCAATTTCTATACCAAGTGAGGGATGGAGAGTGAGAGTGTGAGGAATTAGTTTTTCCTCTGTCAGAACTCCACCCAGCAGAAGAGCCCATTACAGCCTGGTTCATCAATAAATGCTTAATTTATAGGTAACTACAAGAGTATGCCACCCGCAATGCAGAGCCTGGCAAGCTACCCATGTCGTATTTGATATACCAGATACTAGTAACAATTATAGACCTCATTCCCATGACCTGATGGAATGATTTGAGGTTCTTTATGTTCCTGGAGCGAGCAGATGCCCTTGGGCTCTAGTAGCATGCACAGGACATATGGAGATGTTACTGGTGCCTCCTTGAGCAAATTGATGATGAACGGGAAGACAGTGATACAGTGATAGATTATACTATAGGCAAGATGTTGCCATTGGAAGAAATGGAACAAACATTTACATGCTCTTTCTCTCTCTCGTTCTCTCTTTCTTGCTCTCTCTCTCTAACTCTTGCTCTCTATCTCTGCCTTAGTAATGACATCCACACACCAAAAACAAAAAGGTGTACTTGAAGCAAACTCTGTTTTCTTATGAATTGTATGGCAGTGATGTCGACTACATATTACAATAAACCTAAGGTATACAATATATAATGTATATTTCCAACATTTCTCCCTTAAATATTTAATTCACTCATGAATATTCAAGAGAACTAATTTCTCTGTTTCCTTCCATTTGATGGTTCATTAAAATGAGACAACAGCTCAGTACATAACTGGGAAGAGATCTGTGAGCATCAAAGCCTTCAGGAGCAGCATCTTTAAACAACCATCCACTACCCTGAAAGAGGATGAGACCCAACTTTTCATTGGTAACTGGGAACTCAGACTCTGAGTGTCCTATTCCCACCTTTTCTACTGATGGGTATGGGTAGTATCTGCTGTACCTTGTTACAGCAACAATATGGATTAATGCTGAACCTCTGCTTTTCTTTTGGAAGTCTGAAATTTTGGTTAGTGTTTACCTTCATGACAAACCCCAATAAAAACCCTGGATACTGCGTCTGGAAAGGGGTTCCCTAAAATACCACACTGCACAACTAATTGTGGAAGTAACTCAGCACATTGTGTAGCCACACGTAAAGGAGAGCCTTAGCAGTTGGTGCCCTGTTTCTCTGATTTTGTTTCATAGCTCCTATCTCTGTTAATTTGGTCTTGTGCAGGCTTCTGCTGTAATGCACTTTTTTTTAATTCCATTTATCTTGAAATTCTGTGGTTTACAATTCTGCTAGCAAGGGTTTCTCATGCACTTAATTCCAACACCGCCCCATCACCAGCATGCACACCTCCCTCCGCAAATGGCAGGAACCAAAGAAAGAGATTGATTCCTTACCACCTCAAGACAAAGGCCTTTAAAAGTTAATGATAGAGTCTCTACTGTGGCACTGAGATTTACACTGCCATGGATGAGGGTTTCATGCACACTGTTTGAATACCACACCCAACACCAACACCCACTTCCCTTCCACAAGGGCCCTCCCTCTCAGTCACTGAACCCAAGCATACATGCACACACACACACACACACACACACACACACACACACACATACTCAGTCCTGTGGATCTTCTGAAAGTGTGGTTCCAAATCATAGACGATGAAATGTATTTAACACAACCTGACTCTGATCAGTCCTGTGAGTGTTAGTGAGTTGTGGAATGAGAACTAAAGGCCAATATATAATAATTTTTTAAACTAGGTTAATATCTTCCTGATCATGATTGGTAACAAGATTAGCACCTTGTTTTCTTTTAAAGTGGTTATTTAACAGAGAAGCAATTTAAGGAGAGAAATACAGTGGGACAAATCCATATAATATGCTCATCCTTAGAATATATCTAGTAGGGCATATCTAGTAATATACTACTAATATATCTAGTAGTCTATCCAGTAGGGCATTCCTCTGCTTTCCAATTTACTAATCTGAGATTATACCATGGGGAAGATTCAAATCTACATGGAAAATGTGTTTGTGTAAATCTTACCAAGGCTGGCTACAGATTAAATGAAAACCTCACTGTGAATCTCAGTACAGCTGTGCCATCTTTTAACTTCATACACAGCTACGCTACTTTAGTACTTAAGCACTTGGATAAACACAATCTCTCATACATATCAAACATTTCTTTCAAGCACCTTTCTTTGGCCAACACTCCTCTTATCTCCAAAAAGCATGAACTTCACAGTCAGAAAGGGTTTTTTGAAAAAAGAACAAAATACATTTTAAATATACAGAACTACAAAAATAAGACATTTCTCTTGATGGTTATTCAATTAAATAAAAGTTGCATAAAAAGAAAAAGAACACAAATTCTGGTGACCTAATATATAAAATAATGTAAAGAAAAATGGACATACGTGTGTGTATGTGTGCTTCATGTCTGTCCAAACAGTTCAGAGAAATGATAAATATATTTAAGCATAAATTCCAGATTGTTGCAAAAGTTTAGTAACAAAAGGTTACTATCAGCAGATAAAAAGAAATACTGAAGAAACCTGCATCCCATTATAGGGGGAAAACAGACTTAAAGATATGCTTCTGATGATTTTGGATAATGCTTGGGAAAGACAAGCTCAAATTCAGGGGGCATACCATTCTCCTCTCCCTTGGGCCCACAGGTAAGTAGATAAGGCTTTGTTTTCCACTCTTGTTTTTACATCAGTTAAACATGCATTTACTAGTGTCTTTAACTCACCTTTAACTCAGAAGCTATAGAATTAACACTCACTTGTATCACTTGTCTTCCTGCTGTTCATTGCTTTGCTGGAACAGGCACAAGTAACATCTCCATACATCACTGTCATGTGATATTGTAGCCCAAGGGCATCTACTCACTCCAAGAATGTGAAGTTTCTCAGACTATTTGTTGAGGTCATGGGAATGAGGTCTCTAATTGTTACTGTTTTAGGCATATCAAATATGACATGGGTAACTTGCCAGGCTCTGCCGTGCAGGTAAGATACTCTCGATAGTAGGTAGGCTTTCAGTAAGTGCATTTACTGATAAAACACACAACCGCAAAGTGGCCACATGCAACGGGGAGGTACCAGCTTTTCTCTTGGGTGGAGCTCTAATGAGCTGTGAAGTCCTCCGGATGTTGAAAATGGCTGCCCTCATGCGGTGGGTGTTCCTCTGGCTTCTTGAGAGGCTCTATTGTGATGGCAGGCCAAGGCTAGAACCCGACTTCCCTTCCGGATGCCTCATGATCAGCTGAGCACAGGGAGAGCCCGTAGCAGCTCTGCCCCGTGTATCTGTTCCCATGTATATTGCGAGACATAAAAATCATATCTGGATCTTTTTTTTTTTTTGCTTTTTGGGTCACACCCAGCAATGCTAAGGTGTTACTCCTGGCTCTGCACTCAGAATTTACTCCTGGCAATGCTTGGGGACGATATGGGGTGCCAGGGAATCAATCCTGGGTCAGCCGTGTGCAAGCAAATGCCCTACCTGCTGAACTATCGCCCAGCCCCCATATCTGACTCAATACAATCAAGGAACTGTTTAATTTCTACTTTGACCCAATAATGATTTAATAACATGTTAGTTTCAAAATATTGGCGCTTTTTCTAACATTTTCATGATTAATTTTTGTCTTCATGTCATTGTCGTCTGCAAAGTAGCTGTCGCATAGAACCCATCGCTTTACAAAGTGCCTATTACATTGTTTAAATTCAGTAAATACTGAATAACTGAACAAAAGAACTTTCATTTTTTTGTCATTCACAAATGTTCACAAGAAGAGAGAGAAACAGTGAACTGTTTGTCTAGATTGCTGAGGGTATTCTAGCAGGGTGGGGCATAGGTGAGTGAAATTGGGACGTTGCTCATAAGAAAGGTGCACTGCTGAAGGAAGTGGCATTGAAGCACTATGTGACTAACTGAAACCCAATCACTGACAACTTTTAACTGTGTATCTCACAATGATTTAATTAAAACACAATTTTAATGGTTACACGTTCAATTTTATATGACTGAATTCTCAACATCAATTGATAGCTGGGCTATGGTTCACTAAAGATTTTTCTAAGTTGTTTTAAATGCATAATTTAAGTTACTCTCACTAAAGATTTTTTAAGTTGTTTTCAATGCATGCTTTAAATCACTCTAAAAATTAAACTTTTTCTTAATCACAGAGTATATCAAATATAAATGGATTAGTGCAATCAGAATATTTTCATATACTTTTAATAAAAAGTTTTCAGAGGGCTTAGAAATAGTAAAGTATATAGGGTGCTTGTCTTGCACACAGCCAACGAAGGTTCAATCCCAGGCATCCCATATGATCCCTAACCACTGTCAGGAGTAATTCCCGAGTGCAGAGCCAGGAGTAACCCCTGAACATTGCCAGATATGGCCAAAATGTTTTTTTAGGTCACAAACTCTTAGCAAAGAAAAATATTATTCCTTGCTTTCGTTTCTTGATATTTTTCCTATTTCTTATTTCCTTTCTTTGTCTTTTTTTAGTACATCATTCAATAAGTGTTTTAGTTTCTTCCATCGGATATACTCCTGATTGAGGCACTAGGTTTGAGGCATCATGGAAAAAAAATAAAGAACATATAGATCCTTGAGATTTTATTCTTGAAGGTAATATTTTAATTGGAATAGGTCCAACCTTGGGTGGCCAAATATTAAAGCAAGGTTGTGAGATGCATTTGTAGATCAGGAATAATTACAGAAACGGTTCTAGATTAGTAAGCAGTTTTTTTTCCAAATATGGCCTGTACAGGTTCCACACTGAGCAATTAAAAAAAATTCATACTATAGATACTGTAGATTTTTTGTATTAAATTTTTGCACAAATGGAATAAGCTTCGTTAACACATATTTCATACTATCTAGGATGGTGATGAAAACTTGACACCCTCATCTTGCAATGTTTACCTTGTGGTATTTAGTCCAGTTTCAGAATTTAGTACGTGCAGAAAACTAAGACATACTTGCTACCATGAAAGTTATTTTTCAAAAGTTACACTTACTGCTTTTGCTCGTATCTCATTATCATAACTTAGATATATTAGCATATATAACTGAAAAATAAACCAAAAGCGTGATTTGTTGCCATGTTTAGCTGAAGATCAGGAAGTTTCTGCTTCCTGCCAAAATGTGGCCTAGACTTTTGCTACTCTCACCCCAAAACCAAACCAGGGAGAAATTATACATATTCATGTATTTGTGCACAGTAGATAATCAAATTTTAAAACTGAATTTGACACTGCTCACCTGGGAAGATTTATTTCCTGGGTGGCCTACAAGATTATGTATATTATAAAGCAAAGGTTAAACACCCAAATATTTGATGAAAAAGTGATCAAATTCACTTCCTACCATGCTACACCAGGAAGAGATTAAGACATTATTCTGCTTGATGAAACCCCATATGGACTCAATTGGTATCAAGTGACATCACAAACTTATCTTTGGAAATAATTCATCTACTTTTCTTTGTCACTTGTCTTCCCGTTGTTCATCGATTTGCTCGAGTGTGCACCAGTAACATACCTATTCATTGGGAATGAGGTCCATTATTGTTGCTGTTTTTGGCATATCGAATACACCATGGGTAGCTTGCCGGGCTCTGTCGTAACTCTGGGTTCAAGAAAAGGGGTCTCCTTTTCTTTTATCTTTCCTTATTGATTTT
The DNA here is from genome assembly GCA_021461705.1 of Cryptotis parvus. Taxonomy (NCBI): domain Eukaryota; kingdom Metazoa; phylum Chordata; class Mammalia; order Eulipotyphla; family Soricidae; genus Cryptotis; species Cryptotis parvus. The sequence goes on from JAJIBD010022161.1 coordinate 43,304, forward strand.
GTGTGGAAATCTAAATCTCTTCTATTTCCACTCTGGTCAAACAAATCTGATAAACCCAAGGTCGAGCTTACAATAATAACACAGATTGTCAGATTCTACCACTGCCCCCCTACAGACTGTATATTCTGTGTTCACTTCATAGCGACGAATTCCTATGGGTTGGAGTCAGCTTCACTACAGCTTTAGAGAACATATATGCTCAATGAAGATTCTTGCCAAAATGTTTCCTCAGAATTATTTGCTTCCATTTCTGCTAATATCCTGAAACAAAGTACATTTTCTCATCAGAGCTTTTGGAGCTTCATTTACATGCCTAAATGAATCTTGTATACAAGTTTCAACCCCCTTAGACAATGCTACATCCTGCACCAATCCATTTCCATTATTCTTCTATTTCACTTGGTTATAGAATCCCAACACACTGACAACCCTTCTGTTTTCACTTGAGTAAGAGTTAATTTAGCAGACTCTAACTCTGTGAATATAATTAAAAGTTGGGAAAGCTCTTTAGCCCTTGAATTTACTGCAATTCTCAAACAAAATAACTATATTTTCCTAAAGAAAAGACTATTTTGCAGGGTGACAGAGTAAAGTCAGCGAGTTCTTAACCTTTCTGTTGGTTTTATTTTTTTTATATAAGAAAACTGGGTTGGAGAGATAGTACATTGGGTAGTGCACTGACTTGCATGCGGCTGATCCCGGTTCAATATCGGGCACCCCATATGGTCAAGAGCTGCACTGGGTGTGATTACTGAGCTCAGTGTGAGGGACAAGCCCTGAACACACCACAGGTGTCCCCATCCCCACAAAAAAATGACAATAATGAAATAAGCAAACATTAGGGGTGTGAGACAGTATGATAGGGTTTCCAACGTACATAGGGAAAGCAAACATATTTGCTTTCCACAAAGAAAATCAGGATTAAATTCCTAGGACCACATATATTCCCTTGGTACCCACCAGGTATGATTCCTGAGCAAGAACCAGGAGAAATCCCTGAGCACGTCTGTATGTGGTTCCCAAAATAATTAAATAAATGCAATCAAATAGGCAAAAATTATAAAATACTGTTGCTCATGATTAAAAAAACCTTTATTTTATATAGCCATCTAGCTTACAGTTTTGCATTCTTATTTCTGGATCTCTACTCACATTCACATTCCTCTGGGGAATATTTGATTCTTCCTAAGCAAATTTGCTCCATATAACACGAAATACTGCTTTAGTTTTTCAAAGATTACATGCTTTGGTGTGCAAAATTTGTTAGGTAACTGAGTTCTTGATCTGAAATCCAAATCCACAGACTGCCAAAGATGTTTTATTCTTTTCCATGGATCATTCATGACTTTAGCTAAAATAATGTATGTAGTGTGGAAACCATAAGCAGCTCTAAATGAAATATAAATAGGATCTTATTTTCAAATCTTGTAGGTACATTGCACACAGAAAAGTTTTATTGAGGAGTGAAGAGAGAGTAGAGGAGTTGAAGCATTGGCCATCCACACTGCAAACTCTAGTTTGATCCTTGGCACCATCTATCCCTGACCCAACTTGATCCAACATATCCTGAAACCTTCCAGAAGTGATCCCTGAGCACAAAACCAGGAGGCGGGTGGGAGGGCGGGCAGGGGGGCGGGCAGGCAGAAGGAAGGAAGGAAAGAAGGAAGAAGGAAGGAAAAGAAGGAAGGAAGGAAGGAAGGAAGGAAGGAAGGAAGGAAGGAAGGAAGGAAGGAAGGAAGGAAGGAAGGAAGGAAGGAAGGAAGGAAGGAAGGAAGGAAGGGAGGGAGGGAGGGAGGAAGGGAGGGAGGGAGGGAGTACTATTGAGTACAAAGAGTTAGTATATTAATTTATTAAATGAAATTGCTTCAGATGAACTAAAATGCTAAGGAAATATGGCACAAGTACTTAAAGGGTCATTTGCTGCATTTCTTCCTGCAATTTTCATTTAAAAGAAAATGCACCTACTCAAATAAACACTTGTTTACCAAACAGTCTTTTGAACTGTGGTTGTTTACTTTACTTATTAACTAAAAAAACATGCATTCACGTATTTACTAATTGGAATTTCTTTAAAATTTCGCTACAGATAAATTTAAATAGACATTTGACTGTGCCAAATGAAGTCTCTTTTCCCATTTACCAAACTGTGAAGTGTCATACTATTCAACTCCAGGGAAGTTAAATAAAATTAATTTATTAAGCTTATTGCTTTCAAATCTACTTTCACTGCTTTCCACTCACCTATAAGCAACTCATTCTAACTGGTTGCTTTCAGACAATGGATTTTCTTCTTGTCTAGTCTTCATAAGAACAATATGATGTGTAAAGACATTGAAAACTCAAAGATTTACAAAGCAATTGTATTGTAACAAAGAAATGTACTCAACCCAGACTGCCTGGGTATAATCCTACCTTTCTCTTTAAACATGGCATTCTAAACAGATCTGTTTCCGTATCTTATTTTTCTAAAGATGAAATCCAGGGTCAGAGAGATAGTAAAGCAGTTAGGCACTTGCCTTACATACAACCAACCTGGATTCTATCCTCGCACCACATATGGTCCACGAAGTCCCATGAGGAGCGATCCAAGCACAGAGCCAGGACTAACTCCAGAGCACTGTTTCATATGACCCTAAAGCCCCACCACCCCGAAAAGATGCGATTCTGCCATTAGTGTCAACATGGTTGCACATGGAGCCTTTCTTTTTTGTTCATCTGTGAGCTTCACGAGAACACAACAGTAACTAGGTGGTATCTGAAAGGTCAGGGACACCAGAAGCAGAGTCAACCCAGCAGACCCAGAGAAAGCACCAGATCAGGTCCAGATGCACAATCTGACTCATCAAATATTGACTTTGCTATACCACGTAGACATTTTTTGTCGCAAAGCCCTATTGAATATGTGTGAATAGAATATACTTTGAGCGTGATTGTATCTCATCATACAGATGTGATTATTTTGGTTAAAATACTAAAACTATTTTAATCTATCTAAATTACAAATATTCATATTATTGAGACAGACAGAACAAGATTAATGCTCTTGCCCTGCACATGATCGTCTCGGGTTGAATCCTTGACACACCATCTGGTCCCTGAGCTCCCCCAGAGTTGATGCCTGAGAACAGAGCCAGGAGTAAACCTGCATATGGACACACACACACACACACACACACACACACACACACACACACACACACACACACACACACACAAATAAAAAAATAGACCAGAACAATATTTATTTTGTCTTATTTTTTTTTAATTTTTATTGTACCACCGTGTATAATAAAAATTTAAAAAAAAACACCGTGAGAGACAGACATGGGGCAGAGATGCTACTGGCTCTCACTGTGCCCAGCCACTCATGAGGTGCCCAGGAGGGATGGTGGGTTCTAGTCCTGGCATGCAACCCCAGCAGAGCCTCACAACAAGCCAGACGACCCCCCCACTCCATGAGGGCCTCCATTTTCCACATCGGACTTCCTCCTCGTCAGAACTCCACCCAGCCTAACATAGCCCGCAAGCGGCAGCGCAATTCATCAATAAATGCTGGATTTTGAGATGACTACAAGAGTATGCTACCCACACGGCAGAGCCTGGCAAGCTACCCAGGTCGTATTTGATATGCCAGATACCGGTAACAATTATAGACCTCATTCCCATGACCTGATGGAATGGTTTGAGGCTCTTTATGTTCCTGGAGCAAGCAGGTGCCCTTGGGCTCTACTTGCATGAGACAGGTCATATGGAAATGTTACTGGTGCCCACTCTAGCAAATCGAAGATGAATGGGAAGACAGTGATACAGTGATTATACCACCGTGAGATACCCGATTACAAGGATGTTCACAATTGGGTCTCTGTCATACAATGTTCCAGCACCCAGCGCTCCACCAATGCTCCACTTCCACCACCAATGTCCCAATGCTCTCTCCCACCCTACATCAGCCTGCCTCTATGGCAGGCAACTTATCTTTCTCTCTATCTCTGTTTCTGTCTCTGCATTTATCTCTCTCTTCTCTTACACTTTGTGACTTGCCTTACGGTTTATGATGAAAGTCTCTCTGTGTATATTCAGTGGTAAGTTCTAGTGTGGCATTATAGTTTCTCATTCCCCATCAACCTCCCCAGTTTGTTGCAACTATGCCAAATACCAGTAACAATTATAGACCTCATTCCTATGACTTGTTGTAATGGTTTGAGGCTCTTTATGTTCCTGGAGCAAGCAGGTGCCCTTGGGTTCTACTAGCATGAGACAGGTCATATGGAGATGTTACTGGTGCCCGCCGAGCAAGTGGATGATGAACAGGAAGACAGTGATACAGTGATACAATGATCATTATGGTATTCAGATGTGAAAGATCCTGGGAAGGACCTGATCCTAGCACACTTTGTTATCTAAGTCTCTTGCTCTGCCCCACACCAGCGCAGTTGTGCATCTGGTCTGTCCTTTGTCCATTTCATCTGGCTTCAAAGGCTGCAAGCCCGTAGCCACGCCTACCATCATGGAGCAGGTTATCTTGCCTTATTTTATTGTTTTTGAATTATTATAATGTTTACAATTGTCCCTATGTGTCGGGCGCTCCGCCAGGGTCCCCGACAGTGCCGGAAGCGAGTTCCCTTCTACCTCCGGCCGGCGAGGAATGAATGAAAACTCAGGAATCCGATGCAGTTTTAAAAGGCTTTACTTATCACAGGTTCAGGCATACAAATCAGCAAAAGGAAAAGCCCGGTGCTTAGGATTCCAGGCTAGAACCCCAGCCACGTGTAGGCCAAGATGGCGGCCACCACGTGTAAAGGCTTTGTAAAGGGAAGAAGACAAGACGTCCAAGAAGGGTGCGAGCTCACAAAGAGAGCGCCCACAAAGAAGCGCGCAAGAGTGAATACCGGCTAGTTTATACCCCCTGCAACTCAGACCTTCCTCCCACTGTTATGGAAAGCAGGGAGGGTCAAATGTCCTTAGGTAATCCCTCCCCTGCACCTCACCTAGGCCCTTTAGTATGCTAATGTTTTGAGCCAAATGCAGAGGCCCTTAAAGGAGTCCTGCAACACCTATGTTTCATGTAACATACTAAAAGCCTTTTAATAGCAATTGTTTAAAGTTTTTTTTAAACGGACTAAATTTTAAAAGGTATCACTTTTTAAAAAATATAACGGAAAAGTACTTTGACTTGCTAAGTTGAAAATTTTCTTCACGTTCCTTTCCCCTCCACACAAGTAGGAATATTTCCTTAAAACATTAGGAGAAAAAACGTTTATTTTCTCCCATGAATATATTACTTCTATTTTTTTTTTTTATACAACAAAATATACAATAAAAGTTCATATTGGGTGGCACAGGAGCAGCACCCATCCCGCCACCAGGCCCATCCCCACCACCAACGCCCTGGTTCCCTCCCCCTCCCCCGCCCTCCTCCACCAGGTTCTTTATTTCTTTCCATTTCTCTATCTTTCTCTTCCTCCCCCGACGATTACAGACTCTGGGTCCCCGGCATTCAATAGAACAGTTTTTGCAAGTGGGGGTTGGGTCATATTCAGTGGTGCTCAGAGTTTACTCCTTACTCTGTGCTCATGAATCACTCCTGGTGGTACTTGGGGTGCCATTGACAGTGCCAGGGAGTGAATCCAGCTTAGCAGAGACACTGCCCTATCTCTCCGGCCCTTTTATCTTCGTCTTATTCATTGAAAGTAATCTATTTTTACGTGAATTATGTTCTAAACAATTCAGAACTACTGCTTGAAAATTGTATTAGTAATCAGATTCTATTCCTCTAACTGCCACTAAGAAAATGCTTTCTTTTTACTTTCCAGTATCTGTTCTAGCAGCAAAAAATGTAATTTAATTTGCTCTCTCTACTACATGAGCCAAATGGGCTTTGGTGATTCATATACTTTATTTAAGATACTTGATATCAACAATGGGATATCAAAAATAGTTCAAGTAACAATACACACTTCATACAAATATATATTCATATTATTCTGGATAATATTTGGAACTAAAATTTTGAATTATGGCTTATTTTCAGATGAATTAATTGTTTCATAAAGACATGTAAAATACAGAGACCACAAAACTATTCTTTAAATTTCATTGTTTTATTACACTTATTATGAGTTGTTCTTGGTAGAGAAAAAAACATGAGAGTAATAACTAGTGTTCAAAATTTTCAAAATATCTACATGTGAAACTTCCAAAATATATTTTACAACTAAAATAAGGCCTAATATTGTGAATATTGTAAAATCTACATTTGTTCTGAAAAAAAATCTCTCTATAACATTTCTCAAATAGACATGTCCTTCATTAAAAGTTGATGATCCAGCCGCAAAATTCATTCAATTATGTGCATTCAAATTTGTGACCTTGACTTACACAGCCCTTATATTTATAGTTACTTACATATATATATGTACATATATATCTACATATATATGTCATATATATGTAGATATATATATAGAGAGAGAGATATATGAGTCTTCAATATGAGAACGCAAAAAGTCAGAAAAAATGAAAACTTTTTTCTCATCAAACTCACATACATTTGGGTTTTTGGGTGACACCCAGTGATGCTCAGGGGGTTACTGCTACTTTGTTCTCAGGAATTAGTCCCAAAAGTGCTCGGGGGACCATAAAGGATGCCAGGGATTGAACCCGATTTAGCCACATGCAAGACAAAAACTTTATCCCCTGTGCTATCACTCTGGCCCAAGCATATATTTTCAACTCAGAAAATAAAACAAACTGGCTTATTCGTTTTCATACAATATGCAAATATGTTACAGATATATCTTTACTATATTAAAAATGTAAGATATATGTACAGTCTACTACTAAGATATAGATGGAAATATATTTAGTATAATACCAAACATTAACCATATATATTAGTATATATAACATAAATATTAGTATAACATATATAACATATATGTTATATATGTGTATGTATATACATATGTGTATGTGTACATACGTGTGTATATGTGCATGTATGTGTGTATATGTATGTATTTATGTATATATGTATGTGTGTATATATATATATATATATATATATATCACTGTCACTGTATCACTGTCTTCCCGTTCATCATCGATTTGCTCGAGCAGGCACCAGTAACATTTCCATATGACCTGTCTCATGCAAGTAGAGCCCAAGGGCACCTGCTTGCTCCAGGAACATAAAGAGCCTCAAACCATTCCATCAGGTCATGGGAATGAGGTCTATAATTGTTACTGGTATTTGGCATATCAAATGCGACACGGGTAGCTTGCCAGGCTCTGCCGTGCGGGTAGCATACTCTTGTAGTCATCTCAAAATCCAGCATTTATTGATGAACCTCACAGCCGCAAGCGACCGCGCGAGCCGAGCTGTGATTGGCTGGTCTGCTGGGTGGAGTTCTGACAAGGGGAAAGTCCGGATGTGGAAAATGGAGGCCCTCATGGAGTGGGGGGGGGGTCGTCTGGCTTGTTGTGAGGCTCTGCTGGGTGGCGGGCCAGGGCTAGAACCTGCCATCCCTCCCGGATGCCTCATGAGCGGCTGGGCACAGGGAGAGCCAGTAGCAGCTCTGCCCCATGTCTATGAGTCTCATTACCATAGATTCTAATAACTTCTTGTTGTAACAAGCATTTTCTAATCTCTCAAAATAGACCTTTAGATTACAGTATTTGACTTTTAAGAATCACTCCCTCAGGCCAAAGAGCTCAAGGGCTGAGAGCATATGCTTTGCATTCAGGAGTCCTAGTTTCAATCCCCAATACCTGAGCACCACTAAGCGAGACTCAAGAACAGCCTATTAGGCACATTCCCTAGGCATCACAAAATTGTAGCACACCAAATATGCACAAACCATGACTTGAGAAGCCAAGGACATGGCTTAAAATCATTAACCCCTTAATAATTTTTGGAAATGATAATACCAGCCTAGAACTGAGCATTGAATGTAGGCAAAGGGATATACATGATAACCTCTAAATGTATGTATTGCAAGCCACAATGTGTAAGAGAAGGTAGACAGACAGACAGAGAGGGAGAGACAGAGACAGAGAGGGAGAGAGAAAGAAGAGGCAAAGTGCCTGCTATAGGGGGAGGGAAGCAGGGGACATTGGTGGTGGGAAATGGGCAGTGCTCGAGGAATTGGTGCTGGAACACTGAATGACTGAAACCTAAACATGAACATCTTTGGAACTGTATATCTCACGGTGGTATAATAAAACAAAAATTTTAATCTTTAGCAACTGTGCAGCAAGACAATCAGAGCTAATATGCTTTATTAGACTTTTCATATGCAAAGGTACTTTTCCAAACACTATTATTGGGCAGTAGGCAGCTAGTCTTAGGGCCTGGCTCCTTCCCACCATAAGTCCCTAAGGATGGGACTCAGAAGTGGGCTCTGTTTTCAAGGTAATAAAACTTCTGAAAGCCCAAACTGTTTAACACCTGTTTACGGGACAGGATGTGTACCTGGCCTTCTGAATACCTTGTTTCAGTGGCTCAGGATGCTATTTGTGCTCCGTATCCCCTATACCCAGAAAATTTAGTATGAAAGGCATAAGCTATGCTCAGTAAACAGGAACTGCTCTCCAGAACTCCCCATTGCATTGGTGTCTTTGTTTCCTTCCTCAGCAGGGGCAATACAGAGTTTCTCCCAAGTCCTTCCCTCTCCTTTTCGTAGGGATGAAGTCCGGCAAGATCTATGTCTCTCTCTACATCTCTCTCATTCATGCCGGGAGCTGCTGGCCAGGGCACCAGACAACTACTACCCAATTTGTGATTTAATTGATCTCTTCTCCCCCAGCATACAGACAAAGAAACTGATGCCTTGCTAGTTAGTTGCCCAATTTAGACATTCAAAGAGGCAAATACATTCTGACTAGAGGGGCTATGTACTTCTGCATAGTGCAATACTGTTTACAAAAAACATGAAGACATCAATAAAACTATGTCATGCATTAGATAAGATACGAGTGTAGCATAGACAATAATCTTAGTGGTCCAATTTTTATTCTGTTTTACAGATGGGAAAAAAAAACCAAAACTTAAATAACTTATCAAAATTCATGTTACAGACTTAAAAATGAATGAGAAATAATATATCAGGTACTATTATAACTACATAGGACATTTGTCTTGCACATGGCAGACCGGGTTCAATCTGTGGCACCCCATATGGTCCCACGAATCTGCCAGGACTTATCTCTGAGGGTAGTGGCAGGAGTAAGCCCCTAAGCACAGCCAAGTGTGGCTCCAAAACAAACAAAAGCAGTGAATGATCAGGAGAGAGATGTCATGGGAATTAGTGGTGCTTTCTTTCTTTACATGTTATCTCCTGCATGGAAGATTGACCTTCCCGTGATCCCCTCTGAACCCTCCAGCTAGAAACTAATGTAGCACAATCCCTGCCCCTTCCTGGAAAAAAAATAATGAGAATGATATTGATGAGGATAGGAGGCATTCTAATTTGTTTTGTTTTCCCAAAAAAAAAGTGACCTCAAAGAGGAGATTATGCTTTGCAACTCCCAAGGCAGCCAAAAGGGGTGAAAACCCAGGGGGTCTTCACAGAACAGGGAAATGAGAGATAGTGTGGGAAAAGCATCATCTCACCCACTCACAGTGCTCCACTAGTTATGTTAACACACAAGAGGATTTTCACGTGCTTGTGGGTTCTTGCATGAAAAAATTTGTGTACAAAACTCGGAAGACTGAAAGTTCATTTAATGTACAGAAAATGCAGATGATTCCAGGCCCCTCCCCAGATGTTCAGACCTCTCTTATACTTGTGAATGACGTCACCAATCCTGTCCCTAATGCAGTCCAGAGCTCTGAGCAACTTCCCTCACCTGTCCACAGAGTCTACTCGCCTCCCATGAATATGGTCAGGTCCTGTCCCTGCCCGCTCTCTCTGTCCTGTGTATAATTTCCAGTCTCTGGCCACTGCCACATGCATGTGGACAAGATCCCCATGCTCTGTACCTATCACTGGGCCTCCCCAACTGTACCCTAGCAGTTACTTTCATTCTTTCAAGCTTTCCTTAGTCTCTGGCCGGGACCTGTGCATGTGAGTGACATCCTGTGCTCAGTCCCTTCATTTCCTGGGCTCTGAGACCTCCTATACCTGAGCTATCCTGGGTGTCTTGATCCCTACCTCTATTTTCCCTCCCTGGCTTTGCATGACCCACCTGTACTGTGCCCTGTGTCTGGACATGTCACCCTACCTGATCCAGGGACTAAGTCCAGAGAGCATGTGCAGAGGGAGAGAAAAACAGAGAGAAAGATGGGATGATGGCAGCCATTTTCAATGTCCGGAATCCACAGCTCGTCAGAGCCCCACCCAAGAGAGAAACCCATCTCAAGCTCAGCTTGTCAGAACCCCACCATATAGAGAAACTGAATTCAAGCCCAGGTATGCGGGTCTCGCAGCTAAAGACACCGGGCTTCCGTGGAGATGGAACTGGGGTCCCTTAACCGCACCTCTGTCCCATCTGGGAGGCCCAGAGAACCTCCCTATGAATTGTTCTGAGCTGCCAGCCATAATGCACAGACACAGACACACAGGGTAGAGCTGCTACCTGCTCTCCCCATGGCGTGTGGCCACAAAGCGGTACATCAAACTAGTAGAAGCCAACCATGTTCTAGAAATTCAGATGGTCAATGCAATAACAGAAATAGACCTGATTAGCCTATAATGAACCAGAAAAAAAGTCATGACTTTATCAAAACCATTGCCATATATGGGCTGCAATGATCAATATAATTGGTGTCAGCTGAGGGAACAGGCATGGGGATGAGGGGTGGGTGGAAAATGAGTTTCTTTTGGTGGTGGGAACATATTGGTGGTAGGATTTGTGTTAGATGATGAAGTATTAAATTGAAAAAAGTTTTTAAAAACATGGAGGACTCTATAAAAGAAAAGAGAGAGAGAGAGAACTGGGGTTTCCTCTTAACTCCTTCCAAATCTCACTCCCCAGTCATCCCATTCTCCATTCTGATTGGCTACGTGTTCCAGAGGCAGAGAATGAAGTGACCTGGCACTCTCCACCTTAGCTCCTGCTGTATCCATTAGCTGTTCTCAAGTTAAAGTACTTGAGAAGCGTTTGATGCAATACAGTGAAAGCTGGAGTAAAGCCCTAGCATGCTCAAGCCCTGGCAAATAGACCCACTGTTCCCTCTCACAGCAAGGAATTGTGATTGTTTGGAGACACACACAACACATATATATATATATATATATATATATATATATATACATATACATACACATACATATGTATATATGCGTATATAGCCAAGAGCAGTAATTGGAGCCTGCCTCAAGTGCTGGAATGAGAATGGATCACTATGACAAAGCGAGTTGAAAATGATCGCTCCGGATAAGAACTGCATGCTGAAAACAGGTAAGGGGGCAAACATGAAAACCTCTCAATACAGTATTTCAAACCATAGTGCCCAAAAGGAGAAAGAGGGAGAGAGAGAGAGAATGAAAGAGCCAACCATCGATACAGGCTGTGGGTAGGGTGGCGAGAGAGAAACTTGGGACATTGGTGGTGGGAAATGTAAGCTGGTAGAAGGATGAGTGTTGGAACACTGTATGACTTAAACTTGGCCATGAGCTATAACTCTGTATCTCATTGTAATTCAATACAACAAAAAACAAACAAACAACAGCAACAAAAACCAAAGCAGTGATTTTTCTACCTCAGGCCTGAGGACCAGTGTTGTGGTCAGAAATTTCCTGCTTAGTCTGAACTAAACTGACAGTGGCTTTATTTTTTCTTAAGTATTTTATTATACCACCATGAGATATACAAATAAAAAGATATACAATTAAAAAGTTCATGTTTGGGTTTTGGTCATAAAATGTTCCAGCACCCGTCCCTCCACCAGTGCCCATCTCCCACCACCAACATCCCCGGTTCCCTCCCCTTCCCCAGCCCACCTTTGACGTCAGTCAGCAAGGGCAAAAGGTTGGAAAGTCATTTAATTCAAGCTTAGTTGTCTTGGTCAAGACCACCCCCGCTGTGGAACTATAAATAAGAATAGTAATGTTTATCCCATGATGTGGGTGGAGAGAAAGACCCAGTAATAGCAGAGCCTATGCTTCTTGTTCAAATTTCAATAGTTTCAGGCTTAGAAAAAGAACATAAAGTAATAAGACTGGCACAGCTAAACTTCTAGAGAATGATTCCCTGTCTCCACAAGAAACACCTAGTAAATGTTCGGCACAGAAATCCCGGGGAGTGTCTTTTTCTCACCTAAAATTAATATATATTCAGACTACTGACCACAGTTTTAAGAACTATATATGAATCAACTTTTTAATTCAGGATTCCAGGTTTTTAATTTCCAAAAAATATTCATATGCATTCCCTTAGTATCACAGGGAAAGAGTCTAAATTATAGTATTTTCAAGACGTTATTTTTCTTTAAATACAAATTACCTTTGAAACCCAGAGTTGTGAACAATTATAAAAGGAATTCTGGACTTCAGCCTGAAGCTATAATAGCATAACTATATAAAATTTTGATTTTAACTAACTCAAAAAGTGATGTACGTGCCTAAATTCCAGCTGTGATCTCTTTTACAGGAAACACTGCCTATACAAAAAAAAGTTTTTCCTGTAACTTTGCCCCCAACATGTTTGAAATTGATCTATCTGCAATTATCTTCTCTTTTCACATCGCAAAACATTTTCATGATTTTAAATATGCCAAAGAAGAAGAGGTAAAAACACTTTGCTAGTGTTGCTTCTTGGTAGAGTTATTTAAAATTATGTGTACAGTTCTGAGAATGATGGGCAGGTTATGCACACTGCTAGAGCATAATATATGATCGGGATAAATGCTTCTTTGTTTTCTTGTTGAAGATTTTTCTCCATGACAAGGCACAGCTGTCAAGACTTCAGCAGAACTCTGATCCTTTGGCAGGGAGAACAATTACAGTCTGAGGTTTGCTGACTCCTTTCCAAATATAGCTTCCTTTCCCGCAAAGGTAGCTGACAGACTATAGCAACTCTAACTGAAAACCAAGAAGGCACCTCTGCTTTCTTCAGGACGTTTGTCACGTCTGTCAAATTCTCCAGGTAGATGCTCACAGTCTTCATTATTTAAAGAGAGGCTTTGAAACCCATAATATGTTTTTTTAAATACCAAAGAAACACAGTGGGTTTCTATTATTCTTGTAGGTCCATGAACATGTGCTTTATTTATTCCTAAGGAAAGTTACACATTTCTAAACCAGGATGACAAACCTCAACAGAGGGATGAATTATGAAATATTGGTGGCGCACTTGTCACAAACCTTTTCAAAAGTCTGTAAAGGTTAATGCTTGTGCGTGTCAATACTCTCCAAATGAAGTTAGCTGCGTCGTTTCCATTGAAAGGATAGGGAATATGAAGGAATAGTAGTTTGTCTTGGATCCCCCCAACCCCGGAGATTGGTAGGAGCCCAGCCTCCACCTACCCTCGGTGCTGATGCCTCTCTACCCAGGATAAGGTAGACAAGAGGGATCCTGTGGAATGTGGGCAGGGAAAGGAAGATGGCTTTGCAAATGTTGTTGACCTGGAGCCAGGAAGTTGACCTGGTGTGCGTGCGAGAAGTGCCAGGCCTGGATGGGCTCACGGTGGGCATGCCCCCGCCTGGATGGACAGGTCAAGGGAGATGACCCTGTGTACTTTCGGGACATGCCCTGCCTACTTGCTCATGTGACCGTATACCTATAGGCTAAGGAGCAATACAGCTTGAGTGGATAGTCTAGAGATAAGATATTACAAGCTAATTGGCTTGTGTACTGCACGGCCCTGTTGTGATGAACAGTAATAGCCTTCATAAAGGGCCTTTTGAAGAGGCTCAAGGCCCGCCTGACTATTCGGACCTGCAAGTCCACATGGGAGCTGGACTCTGGCTAGCCAGCACAATAAGCTCTGCTTTGTTCATTACATTCCTGTATGATTCTCTTTCTCTCGAAAGGGGATAAGATTCCTGGACCACAACACCATCATGCTATGAGTCAGGAAATGATGTTCATAATGAATTATCAATTAGATGATAATCCCTTTTTAACTTATGTCAGAACCATGAGTAGTGGCTCAGTTATGCTTAAGTGCAAACTTTTTTGTGGCTGTGACGGTGATCTGTCTTTGACGTCACCACCACGTGTGATTACTAGTGTTCATTTGACTGATCTGATTGGCTAAACTGTGGCACCTTTGCCCCTCACCATTCCCTGTGTGCCCCTCTTAAAGCTGCATGTTCAGAGGAAGAGGATAGCCTTTTTCCTTTTTTGGGCTCATTGGGTCATACCAGTGATGTTCAGATGTAGCTAAACACATACCCTGTACAGAAGCACTACCTTATCTGTTTGAGAACACACCCTGCCTTAATCCACTGTTTCAATCCCTTCTCACAGCCTACATGATTGGCTGACAGAGTTTCCACCCTACTACCTGATTGACTAATACAGAGTTCCCACCCTACTTTCCCCAACTTAACTATTCCTGTCCTGCCAAACAAAGTAAAGCTAGTCTTCCAAAATGATTCGTGGAGACTTCAGATTTCTTTGTTTGAGCTCTACTCGACCTTCTTTGCAGGTGTTCAAGATCCGACATCACCAGGGACATCAACATCTCTCACCAGTCACATCAATGCTCAAGGGTCACTCCTGCGGTGCTCAGGTGACCTTATGGAGAGGGGGAGGGGACGACCCTATCAGTTGTACTGTTGCTCCTCCAACAGGATGGCCTTTTCCAAATAAAGAGGGATCCCTGCTGCAATGTCCAAATAAACTCTTAACACCTATGGTTTTGTTTGGGGAGTGGGGAGTATTTTGTTACTGTTTACTGTCTTTTTGTTTCTCAGTAACAGCATCTCTTTTTTTGTGAAAGCAGAAAAGTTAATTGGACATAGAAGAGAGGAGAAAGTAATAGGGCTAAGTTCCCAGCAGCAAAACCCTGCTATATTATTTAGGCTTGCAATTTATTTAGATTATTTTAGATTCTATTTAGATTATTTAGGCACACAGTTTGGGAGAAGGGGTAAAATGGTCGCAGCAATTAAGGAATTTTAAATAATGAAAGCTTTTTTTTTTTAAGTCACTGCTCTCAACCCCAACAAAGAAACAGATAACATGATGGGATCTGGAGAGGTCAGGTGTTCTTCGATTGATTTTGGTTTCATTTTAGGTTTATTTGGTAGGAGTGACATGAGGCGAAGAGGCTCTGCATTCTGGCACAGGTCCAGCCTCTAGCATAAGAAGGCAGCCGAAGCCCTACTCCACTCAGAAATGGAATATCAGGGGCACTTCAATATCCTGTTGAAGCTGATGCTAACTAATTGATTTCTGCAGCACCCAAGCTGCATATTTCATTCTGTTTCAACGCAAATAAATTAGAAGCTGAATATAAAAAAGACAGACATTTGGAAGTTCAGTGTACTCTGTCATTTGGAGGAAGAGTACATCTCATTATTTCTAATTTACAGTTTTTTCCTGATTCTCTAATTGAGCTTGTTAGTTTAAAATAGGTATATATGTTATATATACATACTTTAATATATATGTATATTTCTTACAAAGCACTTTAGAGTATTCATATATGTGTGTATGTATACTTATATTTATCCACATTATTTATAAGCAGAAATGAACATGGTACTATGAAACCTAATGCAATAATATGACCCAGCATTACATTTAGCTCAGAACTTCCCTATGGGCAAAACATAAATGGTAAATCAATCAACTGAGTATTTTTAATTATTTGACAGACATAGGCATGGTAGTTCTTTAATAAAGAAATGTTTCCATTTATATTAACTTCTAAAATGATTTCAGTGGTCTCAGAGCTAGTACAGCAAGTACTTGGCAAGCAGCAGATTTAAGTTTTATCCCCAACAATGCACATGGTTCCCTGAGTACTGCCAAGAGTGAACCCTGAATACAGAGCAGTAGAAAGTCCTGAACACTACTGGGTATGGTCAAAAACCCCTAAAAACTCAGTTCATGGGGTCTCTGAATTTTAGGAGTCTGAGAATGGCATAATATGTGACATTAATCATGAAAACAATAATTAAAGACAAAGTCTCAAACACTTTAAACCATTCAATGTTTACATTGAAAGATATTACACTGAAGAGGGAAATAAACTTTATTTATATCTTAGAATATCATGTTACAGATGCTTAGATCCACCCACTCTATGGGATGGGTCTTCCTATTCCAGAAACAATGAGAATTTCCGGATCATCGAAGGAGGTCGGAACTCCAGATTCCTTCTCTCACTTGAGTGAGGCATGATATTCCAAGCTTTTCACTCTAGCTTCTTAAACTATGCCCACAACCACATACGGGGTCATGATAAGTCTGTTTCAAATTTCTGATTTATCATATTGGTCCTGGTGTGTCTCCAGGACATTCCAAGGAGGTCACAGAGAAAAAATGATGTAAACAGAGAGCCCCAGCACCAAACTGTGGCCAACTGGTCACAGGAAAGAAACAAGATCAGAAGCAGGCCACAAAAAGGATCTGAAACACTGATCTGGTGCTGTCCCCAGATCTGCAGGGATCCCTGGAGCTACAGCAAGTGTGTGATCTTTAGTGCACCTCAAATAAGTGTTCAGCGACTGCCACCAACTGTGCCATAACTGTTTCACTCATAAAAGGAACAGAGAGAGGCAAAAATAACAAAGTAAAAGTAAAAAGAAACATCTCTGAATGCAGCCGTTACGTGTACTTTGGTCTAGAACTCAACACGATGAATGACCTTAAACCTGAGCAGGGCAGGAGGAAGAGAGCAGCGTGGAACACCTTTTAAAAGCATCGAAGAAAGAGCTAAAAGGATAAAGAACCTCCAGCTCCGGGCACATCTCTTCGACTCCACCATTCTCCCTGCATTAACATATGCCTCAGAGCCCTGAGCCCTAGGAAAGCAGGATGAGAATGCTATTCAGGTCTCCCAAAGAGGAATTGAAAGAGCTATGCTTGGAATATCATGCCTCACTCAAGTAAGAGAAGGAATCTGGAATTCTGACCTCCTTCGACGATCCAGAGTCAGGGGCGCTGTCTTGTTTGCCAAAGCATCGAAAATCAGATGGGCTAGACATGTAATGCGATTTGGAGATGACTGCTGGACTAGAGTATTACCAACTGGATCCCACGGGATGTCAAAAGATCACATGGCCACCCACCTACAAGTTGGCCGGCTTCTTCGTCAAGACCTTATTCCTGAAGCAAGCAGATGCCATTGGGCTACATTGGCATGTGACAGGGTCAAATGGAAATGTTACTGGCGCCCGCTCGAACAAATAGATGAATAATGGAATGTCAAGTGATCAAGTGATCAAGACCTTCTCCCCTACTCTTCCCTTTCTGTCAATTTTGTGCCATAAAAACAGAGACAAGGGGGAAATAAGAAAGTAAAAGTAGAAGATATCCACTCTGAAGCCAGTTCATTGCCATCAGGAAAAATTCATCATGGTGAGCTGGAGAGTGAATGGGAGTTATAAATCATTAAACTCTGTTCCAATATACTATGAAGACTATAAATCAATGTTCATTATCACCTTCCTTATAAAGAGATGCAGACACATGACAATGAAATAATAGTTGTTTCCTGAATGAGAATTTTTCAGCTACTAAAAAAAGAATAAATCAAAATGGCTTCAAGTTCCACAATAATTTTTAAGAAAAGTGTTCAATATTTTAGCTCCTTACCAAGCTCTTAGCTGACCATCATACAAAGAGGACTCAGTATCCTAAATTGTCACCAACAGTTGTTTCATAACAGTGAGAATGAGTTGTCTATGCTATCTCTATCTTACAGGCTATAAAACCATGGATTTATTCAACATCCTGATTTCTTCATCCAATAAAATTGAGGTATAATATGCCCATAAAGTTTCTGTAAATATTAAATAATACAGAGAAATCACAAGCACAAATTCGAGATTCCACATATTTTCATTTCTGTGCCCTTTATTGCCATAATTAAGCCTTTTATAAAGTCTGGAAAATTAATTCTGAACACCAGTATTCGGAACTGTCTGCTGAGACAAAACATGATTATTCTGCAGTACTCTCTCTAAATTTAAATTATTTAAATCTTTCCCTATAATAATTTGAAAGATTTTCATGCAACAAGATGCAGATTACTTGATAGATGACAGCAAATATCCTATTAAAAATTTTGTGAAGCAGGGGGCTAAGGATAACTCACTGGGCTTGGGCACATACTTTGTATACTTTGTATACAGGAGGCCTGGGTTTGTGTACTGAGCACTGCTGAGTGATGTCCAAGTGAAGAGCTGGGAGCAGCCTCCTAACATGGTCATGAATGTACCCCCTTCCCTCCAGAAAACAAAATGTGTGTGGGACCTGAGTGATTGCACAGCAGGTAGGGCGTTTGCCTTGCACGCGCCAACCAGGGGTTCGATTCACCAATATCCCATATGGTCCCCTGAGCACTGCCAGAAGTAATTCGTGAGTGCAGAGCCAGGAGTAACCCCTGAGCATTGCCAGGTGTGACCCAGATAAATTGGTTCTTTATTATAGTTCAACATCAAAACACATCAAAATATTTTTTCAGGATATAACCATACGAAAATCTATTAGAAATAAAGGTGTCTAAAAATTAATAAAATAAAAATAATTGATATATGTGATTCCATACCATTGCAAACATTTCAGAGTGGAGAGGAATTAAGGCATTTTCCTTGCATATGGTGAACCCAATTTAATTTCCAGCACCCATGTGGTCCCCAAAGCATGACTAAGAATCATTCTTAAGCCAGGAGTAAATTCTGAGAACAGCCAGATGTGGACCCTCCCCTCACAGAAAACAAACAAACAAACCAATAGGACCAGAGCGATAGTCCAGCGGGTAGGGCATTTGCCCTGCATGTGGCCGACCCGGTTTCTATCCCTGGCATCCCATATGGTCCCCTGAGCACTGCCAGGAGTAATTCCAGAGTGCAGAGTCAGGGAATAACCCTAAGCATTGCCAGGTGTGACACAAATGTCAATAAATAAATAGAGACAGACAGACAGACATAAATAGATAAATAGATGAATGAATGAACAAGCGAACAAACGAATGAATGAATGAATGAATGATAAATGAATGATGAATGAATATGGTTTGCAAACCTTTCTAAGTGAGAAACTCATCGAAAGAAAATTATATGAGTTGAGGAAATTGTTTAAGGACAGAGGATATGGCTCAGCAACAGAGCAGTTGCCTGTCTGTGACACCTCAAATTCAATTGCCAGCATTTCAGAAGTTACTGAAAATTATACACTAGGAAGGCGCACTACTGCAGCTCTCCATCTAGTCTTACTATAAAGGGCAATTATATACCAGCCCAAACAAAAACCCACATAAAACAATGTTAAACACAAAGTGATGAAAATGACTATTACTGGGTTCTTTAGCACCATCTCTGTGCCTTTCTTCCTACAAATATTACTGGAACCCCAAAGAATCTCTTGGAGGCAGAGACCTACAGTCCTTCACCTCAATCACAGAGAACTCTCACAGTGCTCTCACCTGCCTTTTTACAGCAGAACCTCTAGTCTATTTTCACTGCCATCAGAGTTTTTCCAAAGCACAAACATCCTCTTGCATAAATACCCTTCAGTGCTCCTGACCTTGGTAGAGTGGCTATTCTCAGGTGAGGGACCCCTGCTCAGATTTACCCTTCGTTTCCCACAGCGGCTCTTTACACTTCATCAGTAATAGGCCTGAATTCTTCAAAGAATTGTTTTCATCTGCATTCCACTGAATACCTTGCATTTGTACTAATAGTAAGGCATGATTGTTGCCGAATAAGTACTTTGTTAGCACATTTCCTTTTCAGCTAAATTTAGAGGATGCACATTTGGGTGATCTTCACCTTTTCCCTACTCTTCCCTTTCTTTCAATTCTGTACCCTAAATTTCTCTTGAATCAATTCCACCTGACATTACACCAGTCAGAGTATGCTATCTTTCTTATACTTAGTGTGTTAACATTCTCACTAGTATTCAATATTTTCTATTTTCTTCTATGCCATGCATGTTTTACCCTGAAAACAGATATTTTTAAAAGCCACAAATACCTTAAAACTCTGAAAGTCATTTTAATCATTTAATGATGAAAAGTTAAGCTGTTTCATACACTTTTGTGTCAACTGAACCTTTGTTTGGGGGAAGCAGTCCCTAGCACAATAGGCTAAATCAATTTCTCCTTTTTTTGAACTCATTTCTTACATTATACACACACAAGTGGATGTAAAAGGTCTGTGTTGTCCCTGACTAGTCTGCGTGAAAGCATTGAGTCATGTCAATTTTGTTTACGAAGCACTTATTAGGTTTTCGGAGATTCTGGGTTGAATGCATGAGTTAGTTATTTAAGTCAACAATCAATGTGGCATCAAATCAGCACTCCAAAGAGAAGCCCTATTCTTAAAGTAGTTGATAACACAAACAAGCAATTAGTACAAAATCAATTGATCCTACCTCTCAGTGCTTTACTCTTGCACAATAAATGGTACAAAATCATTGTGTATGAATGCCCAGGCATTGATATAGTGTATTCTTTTTTTTTTCTATTGCTATTATGCCTACCACGAATTTATTACCCTAAAGAATCAATTTATGATTTTGCAGTTCTAAGGTCATTAATCCAAAATGAATATTATGAAACTAAAATCAACGTTGATTCCTAGTGAAAAAGCCAAAGAAAAGTCCACTTCCCTTTCCTTTCCAGCTTCTAAACACCACCTGCTTTCCTTAGCTTATGGTCACCTGACATACCCCAATGGTTTGCTTTTTTTGTCACATCTTTTCATTGGCTCAAATCTCATTCCTTGTATGCAGACATTTGTAACTGATCACAATGGGTCTATAAAAATAATACAGGATGAACTCTTTCCTTAAGATCGTTACTTTAGGTCTTATCTGCAACATCTCCTTCCCACATGAGGTAACATATCCACAGGTTTTTGGGATTAGTACATAGAAAAATTGAGGGAGCAATTTATTCAGTCAATCACACTCAACAATAAAAAAAAATTAGCAATCCATAAACAAAAAATATGTTGCAGCACTGTCTCTTTGAGGAAAAAGGAAATGTTATTTATTCCAAATCAAGTCCCTCCTGCAATAGAGTTTTAAATGACTGAAAAAAATGAGTTTGGCTGCATGAAATGATTTTTTTATTATAATAATTTACAAATCTCATTAAGCTTTGTTATTGTTTTCTCAATTCTGAAGCCACAGCTGTCGCCAGAATGACATGCATGAGTTAGAGGCTGTTAAAAAAAATAAACACGATGAGAAGACTTCTTGATTCTCCCATATTTATGACAGAACTTTTTATACTTGACTGTATCTTATACAATAATTATGTGCCATAAATTGTTCCTTTGCTAATAAAACTTATGAAATATAAAGTTTAGCATTATTTCTCTAAATTATAATGGAAAAACCTCTTAGATTATCCTGTAATAGCTATTGTTTATCAATAAATATCACAGGAAGAACATTTTAATATTAAGAATTAATATCTGTGTTAAATACTCGAGTCTTAGTTCTTTCCTAATACACATTTAAAATAGTTACTTTACAAATTCCTCAGTTGGTCAGTAAACTGCCTTTCAAAGATGAAATACAGGGCTAAGCGGTAGTATAATAGGTAGGGTGCTTGCCTTGCCTGTGTGGACCCAGGTTTGATCCCAGCACCACATATGAGCCCTGAGCCCCACCAGGAGTGAGCCCTGAGCATTTCTGGGTGTGGGCCAGAAACAAAATTTTAAGCATAAAGAGTAAATATTGACTTAATCATTTAAATAAGTAATCTCTTAACTAAAATGTTATCAATTAACATATGTTAATGACATATGCTACGTCACAATTGCTCTAAATGTAGAATTGATCACAAATCCCACCACAGCTTCGAGTATAAGAGTCAGTATTTGTCCTTCAGATTCATGATAGTAAAAAATATAACTGAAACTTGTCAAGGGTAGCTACAAAAATCACAAGATAAGTTTTCTGTATTACTCAAGCATCTGTTGCTTGTTCTGCAGAAACACTTGGCATAATGTGAAAAATCATAAGAAAGAATCATTCTGTAACTTATCCTAACTGCTACATACACTGAAACTGAGATCCCTACTGTTGCTTACAGAAGCTTGAGGTGACTTTTCTAAGTTAATTTCCAGGATATAAATTCTGCATGGGTTGCTTGTTTTCTTCTTGTAAAGTTCTCCCATTGCCTGATATATCCTGTATATTAACCCCTTATTAGATGGGTATTGGGTGAGTATTCTTTCCCATTCTGTGGACTCTCTTTTGTATCTTGGTCACTGTTTCTTTTGAGGTGGAGAAGCTTTTTAGCTTCATATAGCCCCATATGTTTATTTTTTCTTCTAGTTGTTTTGATAGTGGTGTTTCTTCTTTGAAGATGAAGTTGACAGTATTTTATGCCTATTCTACAACCATTCCAAAAGTTCATCTCAATCCCTGTGCATCCTCTACTGGGATACTAGAGTCAACCAACTCCTACTTTGTTTAAACTATTATGAGTCAGGAAAGCCTGGAGTGAAAAGAAGCCAAAAAATAGGTCTTTTCCCCACAAGAGGTATCTTTGTGATTATACAAAAGATCAGTAACATTTTGACAATGTACATGGAAAATAGTAGGAAACAGAATAGAAATTAATATGAATTGGCTATGATTTATCCACTCAAATCCTACCAAAGACTCTCTTCAGAAAGTCTTTTATCCCGAAGAGCACCAGCAAACAGAATAGTATATTCCTCATTTACTATTTTTGAATATTTTGAAAATATAGAAAAATAAAATTCATCAAAATCTATGGCGATGGAGTGCACAGCCTCTGCTAGATCATTTGTGGAAAACACGTAAGCATTTGTTGAGATGCAAGGCAACAGGTGGAAATGATCATACCAGCTAAAGGGACCACTCCAAAGCAGTGGTGTGCAGTGCTCACTGCAACACAAACAGGCACATTTGTTTCCTCCGTATGCTGGCGCTATAATGTTTAACAGCTCCTCACCCCAGTGGCCATATTTCTCCAAATAAGTTCATTCATTCCTGCTACCAAATGCTTCCAAGTGCTTAAATTCTAACAATCCTTTGTAAGATCATCAGTCTCCTTTGTTTGAAAATATTCTGCCCAGTAAACATAGTTTCCTTTTTTCAAGTAATAAATTCAGTTGCTTG
The DNA here is from genome assembly GCA_021461705.1 of Cryptotis parvus. Lineage (NCBI taxonomy): Eukaryota > Metazoa > Chordata > Mammalia > Eulipotyphla > Soricidae > Cryptotis > Cryptotis parvus. The sequence continues at coordinate 66,530 of JAJIBD010022161.1, forward strand.
ACGTATGATTGAAAGCTGATCTCATTCTTAAGGAACTGAATGTGAAGATATTTGGGTAAGCTAGCCATGTTAAACCAACAGAGAATCCATTTAACTACTATAAACATAATAAAAGTCATATAGTTAGATCTCCCTTAATACTTAGAACAAACCACAAAAGGAGAGTTCTAATAAAAAGCAGAATGCCTAATGACAAAAACCAAATTCATTATGAGTCCTTCTAGATGACTACATCCAGAGCTTATTAGTTTATTCATGTCTGGGTCTGCCATAACAAAATATCACAAACCAAGAGGCTTTTTAAAATAGAATTTTTTTCACAGTTCCAGATGATAGAAGTTCAAGACCTAAGTGGTGACAGATTAGTTTTGTCTAGCCAATCTTCTCTCCCTGGCTTATAGATAACCACCCTTCCCACTGTCCCTCCACACCATCATCTCTCACTCAAGGAATACACATATCTGGCATCTGTCTATAGGTAAAAGTTTCCTATTATTATAAGACCAAGAAAATTGCATATAACCAACTCTAAAGAATTACATTAATGTAACCTTGTCTTTAGAAAACAAATCTTCAATACTATGCAGCTGTTAGGAAAAACAAAGTTAAGAAATTTGCCCATAAATGGATGGATGTGGAGAGGATCATGCTGAGTGAAATTAGCCAGAGGGAAAAGGACAGATATAAAATGACTGCATTTATTTGCAGGATATAAAACAATATAGTATCATACCAATATCCAAGGCCAAGGCAAAACATCGATCAGGAGGACTTGTGAATGGATAGAATCTACCACAAGTGTGTGGGAGTCTGAGGTTAGGTAAGACAGAGAAGGGACCGGTTTGCTATTAATTGTTGGAAATGATGATACTAGCCTAAAACTGAGCGTTGAATGTAGGTAAAGGGATATACATGATAACCTCTAAAGGTATGTATTGGAAGCCACAATGTGTATGAGAAAGAAGACAGACAGACAGACAGAGACACACACAGAGGAGAGAGAGAGAGAGAGAGAGAGAGGGAGAAGAAAGAAGAGGTAAAGTGCCTGCCACAGAAGCAGGCTGGGGGGAGAGGGAAGGAATCAGGGAACATTGGTAGTGGGAAATGGGCACTGGTGGAGGGATGGGTGCTGGAATACTGTATGACTGAAACCCAAACATGAACATCTTTGCAATTGTATACCTCATGAACATCTTTGTAATTGTATATCTCGGTGGTATAATTTTTTTAATCTTCAAATACAATTACACTGAGAAGTACTGTAGCTTAGGTTTTCGATGTATGCATTTGAGGGCTACCCAATTCAGCCCAGAACATTAAGAGTTGCATTAACATTAACAGGAATTATTTTCCCAGATGCTATTTGTGCTGCCAGTATATGATCATGGGCCCTCTTAGAAATTTCTGGGATATCCAGTCTATGGCAACTCTGAAATAGAATCCTAATTACAGTGGCAAAATTGGCAAAAAGTCAACCTAGACATTTAACTGCCCAGACCTACTGACTGAGTTTCATGGAGAATGGCCTCATGCCCTGTGAACATGGTTTGTAAACACCCCTAAAAAGTACACAGCTTAAGTGTAGGTTAACAAACACCAGGTAGCAGAAATAAATTACTTCTCCCTGGTGTACAGGTCATAAGATTGTCTATTTATGCATACTAAGTGTTTTGAAGGATTTGGGCGGAACTTTCTTCTTGAAATGATATAACCATCCTTAGCCAATGAACTTGGAGATAAGAACTAAACATCTTTAAGAACCTAATCGTAAGAGAAACCATTGGACTGCCTCTTGGATCTTCATAAACAACCAAACGCTCTAGCACAGAGAATATATGGATGATAAAATGCTGTCATTTGAGCCACATGTATAATATCTACAACATTTCCGTACTTGCCATCACATCTTGTGACAAAGACTATTCTTGTTTGTTTGGGTTTCCAGCCCATTTTTGACATTGTAAAATGATACGTTCGAGCTACATCTTGTTCAAGGCAATGAGTCCACATTTGGAATTCATTCTTCTCCAGTGATAATTTCTACAGGTAGAAATAATCACTGTTATTATCACTGTCCTGAGGATATTACTTCCACTGGTGAATAGTGGGGCTATGAAGTTCATTCTGAAAATCAAATGACATATGACAAATAGATTACAAAATTTTGATAAGGGTATGCTAACATTTTTCATTGGTTAGTAAATAAAAATGAATTGGAATATATTTTAATACATAAAATTAATTAGGGCCATATTTCAAAATGTAACAGACTCAAGCAGAGAAGTTCAACCACCTCTGAACAAAGCTTCCACTAAACTTCTCCTCCACTAAACTTCTTCTAAGTCTTAGACACCTATTCAAAGTTTCCTCTTAGAATCTTCCTATTAAAACACATATTAATGGGCCAGAGAGATGGAACAGTGGATATGACGATTGCCTTGCATGTGGCCAACCCCACAGTCCATATGGTCTTCCAAGCCGGGAGTAATCCTTAGTGCCAAGTCTGGAGTGCAATGATCCCTGAGCATCACTGAGTGCGGCCCCAAAACAAAACAAAGCAAAATCATAACACTTGAAATTGTTAATCCCTTATCTTTATCAGCAAATCTCCCTTCAGAACCTTAGTTGAGTTGGAATAAGGCCAACTCCTGGTGCAATGGGAAAATTAGGAGTCAGAGCAGGTAACAAGAAGCAGGATCCGCATGACCGATTCTAGGAGCTGGTCAAAGGCAAACAGGTCACAAATCATAAAATTATGTCAAGAAAAGAGAAGAGGCAGCCCAATCTGGTCGCTTGAGCAGGAGCAGAAGCAGAGCACAGAAACAATTAGTAAATTTCTATATGGACCCTAAAACTGAATCTATTAGCTACAGATTGTGCCAAGCATGACTGTGTCATCAACCAGTGTGTACATTAAGGGAGAAAATTGCTCCCATAGAATCGCTGTATTCCGTATCTAAGCAATAGAAGCTCTGTGTGAACTGTGTTCAGGGCTGAACACATGTTAAGTACCTGCATCAGATTGTTGGTCATAATTCTATAACATCAGAACAGAGAATTCCCACTTCCTAAGTCTATCCTCAAGGATGAAAAAGTCTTCACACTTCTTTTCATTTTCATATTTTAAAGAGAGACATATAATAAATTTGAGTTGAAATTTATCATCTATAATTTAAATTTATCATCTTTATTTCATAACATAGTTCTATAAGTAACTTGGTTATCCTGATCCTCAAAGATCAGGTTTAATATTTATTTAGCTGGATTCCATAGTCTAGGATAAGTTATCCTTCTATTAACTACCACAAAACCAAGCTACATATATTCAATTCATACTTAAATACGAATCATATTAGTAAAACTGGTTTTCTATTAATACTTTAATATTCATATAAGTAATGCCTTGGCTAATGTTTCATGTGTTAATAATCATGAAATCTATATTAACAAACACTATCTACATGTACCAGATGTTCAATTAAAGGTTATCGCCATCTCTTGCCAGAATCCTTTACTATATTCAATAGTAATTATTATGACAAAATTGTGATTATAGGAAATGAGTGATTCTGTTCTGGAGACACTGGGCTAAGACCAGTGTCTCAGTAACAGTGATGTGTGATCCCTGATGCTTTTCTTTGAAGCCAAATAAGACTTTTAGTGGGAGATAATCCAAACACCTGTCTCCCATTTAAGCTCTGTCAAGCATTAACATATAGGGTGATGACTTATAATTAGATTATCCCTGTGGAACTGTCAGATGATTGCACTTTGGCAAGTAAAATGTTAGTCTCAGTGTCTATAAGAAAATCAAATGCAAGTTTATTTGAAATAAAATCTCTACCTACTTTTTACACAAAGAACTTTTAAAAGACTTGCAAGAAATATATTACCCAGAATTGTTGATTTCTAGAAGAAATTTCTGGGTGTAAGCAGTTTTAGGGCAGAGAAACACTGTAATAATCCAAGCTGAAATTTAGTGTACTTTGTAGAACTAAATAAGTACAAACACCAAGTCTGTTGTTTCTGTACATTCTGCTACTCTAGACAGCAAAACCTAATCGTACATATAGATATGTTATTTGTTGCTTCTTTATATAGAAAGTGTGCAAAATATTGGCAATTATAATACTTTACTGAACTACATTTGGCAAACTAACAAATCAATTATATTATAATAATTATATTATAATAAATATAATTGTTAATATAGATTTCATGATTATTAACACATGAAACATTAGCCAAGGCATTACTTATATGAATATTAAAATATTAATAGAAAACCTGTTTTACTAATATGATTTATATTTAAGTATGAATTGAATATATGTAGCTTGGTTTTGTGGTAGTTAATAGAAGGATAACTTATCCTAGACTATGGGAATCCAGCTAAATAATTGTATACAGATAGTAATAAAATTCACTAGGTTGTACTATGTTTTAAAGGCAATTATCATATACTCATAATAACCAATGTACTTATTCTTCACAAAATGTAAAGCAAGGAAAGGATCAGGTAGATAGCTAAAGTGGCAGAGTGCATGCCTGACAAATGCAAGACCCTCAGTTTGATCCCTGACACTACATGAACCCCCAGGGTTGGAGCCTACCTAGCCAAGCAAGTACCAAACCCTCAAACCTACATTGCCAGTCCAAGCACTGTTGGCAGTAACCTTTGGGAGCTTGACCCCATGACAAGTTGTAAAGAAAAGAGCCAAACATCTACTAATGAGCTCACAACAGTTGGCATACTCATAGAAGAGAGAATTGATATTTATTTTATAATTGAATTTTTTAAATAGCATGATCCAATTTCTTCTCAGCGTAAGATAAAGGCTAAGGCATTGCCTGTCCTCATGGTATGATAAAAACACCATGCTACCCATTAAAAACCTATATATTTCTAATGATAACACCTACTTAAGCCCTATAGGCTCTAAAAGACTCACAATTACTGATCCCGCATGGTAATAGGCAACACATCATGAAAAATTAAAATAACACAATATGTTTCACCAATATAATAAACTTCCTTTAGTTTTTCCTGAAGGGCATGGATATTTTACAGAGTCACACAACATAAATCAACCCCAACATGACATCTATAAATTATTAGAAATAAATGATAGTTATCAGCCAAACAAATATGAAACCAGGATTGGCCTGAAATTTAGCTAGGAATTTTTCTGCCAGGGTAAAGAGTACTTATATTCTCCATCCTAATCCAAGAATCACTCTTAATGCTTTATTTCGATTTCATACATTTTTATATAAAGCAATTGACCCTCTATGAGTATCACTTGTATCACTTGTCTTCCCGTTGTTCATCATTTTGCTCGAGTGGGCACCAATAACATCTCCATACGTCCTGTAGTGTGCTAGTGTAGCCCAAGGGCATCTGCTTGCTCCAGGAACACAAAGAGCCTCAAATCATTCATTCAGGTCATGGGAATGAACTCTATAATTGCTACTGGTTTTGGGCATATCAAATATGACATGGGTAGCTTGCCAGGCATGTGGTACACTCTCAGTAGTAGGCTCTCAGTTTGTGCATTTACTGATGAACCCGGGAGAGATTGGCTTTTCTCTTGGGTGGAGCTCTGACGAGCTGTGGAGTCTGGATGCTGAGAATGACTGCCCTCATGGTGTGGGGGTTCCATGGCTTCCTGTGAGGCTCTATTGGGATGGCTGGCCAGGGATAGAACCCGCCTTCCCTCCTGGGCATCTCACGATCAGCTGAGCACAGGGAGAGCCGGTAGCAGCTCTGCCCCAAGTATCCAAATCTATCATATACTATATGAGTATACTAAGTCAAATAAATCATGTAGAGTCAACCTGTCATTTGTTTTAATGATGGAGTTTGGGCACAGTACTGTTGAAATTCATCATTTAAGTAGAAGAAAACTTTCTGGGGACATTGAGTGAGTTTCTAGAGATTTCATTAATTTGCCAAGAACCATTAGTATGTTTAGCATAAAAAGTAACAAATCTAAAGTTTATAAATTATTTCAATTACATACTTTCGCTAACTGAAATATGGTGGTTTTATATAGATACATATGTAATCCTTATTAATTTAAGTGAATAGATAAATGAATGAATTGCACAGGCCCTGTATGCTCAGGAAAAACAAAACCTACCAGACATGCATTTCATTAAGGCACCAGACATGAAGCTTTACAATCCCAAAGGAGTCTCTGTCTCGCCCAGTAATAGCTTGGCCATGTGAGTGTGCTTTAATACAGCCAATGGGAAGTCAATACACTTACAACTGTGTTTTTTCCAATAGATTCAACTTATAAACATTTCATGACAACTTTATACAAAAAAATGCTTACTCTGTTGTTTTGGACAGTGTGTGTATGGCTCACCATAAGATCACGTATTTCTATTTGCTTTTCATTATTTCACCATTTTGTGGTTACATAACAAACCTTCGCATTTGAGACCCACAGCACAAATAGTTTGTGTTTTGTGCATTGCAGATTTTTATTTATCTGTATACTTTTAGAGAATATCATGTCCCTGAGAATGATGAATAGAAATCTTTAAGGCACCTAAATTACCTTTTAGGTGCCTTAAATCTAGCACATAAGAAAGAACCACCTGTCCATTCAGTTGTGTTGTTATCTTTCCAGACACATTCTCTCTGCTGCCATCCATCCGACAAGTTACAGATGTCATATACTCCCTCCTTTATATGTGCCCTCTCTCCACCTCTTCATTCTGATCACTTTTAAACTAGTATATCATCATTTCTTGCATTAATACTGCAATGATTATTTCCATTTTTCTGATTTTTATTTTCCCCCACCCTTCTCATTCTAGCAACATTCTGAGTCACAAATATGGTCATGCTGTCTAGTCAGATTTTAAAAATCATTCAAAAACTCTCTGAAACTTGTCCTTCCACTGAAAAAATTATGACCTCCCATCCATAAATATCTATACAGCTTTATTTCTGACCACTTACTCCTCCTCCTCTCTATCCCTGAAACTGATCAACTACAGTCCATAATTTAAGTTCCTGGGTCCTTATCTCCACATGTTACACCTGTCTCAAACTGCCTGTCCTGCCCCTTTGTTTTACTCCAGCTCCTAATGTTCTACCAGAATTCAGCTAAAACATTATTTCCACCTTTGAAACTTTACTCTTCATTCTTACTTTGAAACACTTTCCCTTGGAATACTCCAGAACATTTGTCATACAAACACTGTATTTTTCAATATATGAATTCTCTAATGATCAATACATTGTATATACAACTTTATCCAACATAAAATGAAATGGCATCTTTATTAAAACTGTTAATAGCTATCATGAGGACGTTAAAATAAAAACAGCAAAACAACTATGATTGGGAACATATACTACTTATTGGGCACTGGACTATTTATTTTATTTTCACCATATCCATCAGGTCTTACTTTATGGGTAAGGAAATGAAGAATCAGAGAGGGAAAACCTGACAATCAATCCATAAATGTAGTATTGTTGGTTATTTCCCGGTAAAATCATCACTGGTCTCCATTTGACACTTAGAAAGGACAAAGATGATGGTAGATGGAATAATCAGTCATAAATTCTTGTAAGCAAAATCAATGTGTTATATTTTCAAGGCTTTATTCAATATTTAAAACCAGTAAGTGCTTCTTTTATTTTTGGCATTTATGTTCCAACTATGCTTTCATCAAGGACTGAACACATTAGTCTAAGATATATACATGCAGAATATGAAATTTAAAGCACTTTTATTATCACTTAAGAGGATCTCTTTCAAAGGAACTGAGCTTTTAAGATACAAATTGTACCCTGGTACCATTTTTTTGTAAGTATTGTACAAAATATTAAAAGTAAGTCAGGAGTTATGACATATAGGCCCTATCATGATACGGCAAAGCTCCCGTTTAAGTTAAAATTGGTGTACTTGACTGTCTGAAGGTGTAAAATTCAATCAGAAGTTATCTAATATCCTAAAAATCCAGGTTTACTTCAAGAGATGCCTTTCTCTATAGTGTGCGTGCACACACACACACACACACACACACACACACACACACACACACCCTTAAATTCTGTAACCTTAAATATCACAGCAGAAACTCAGCAGGTTGCTTCATGCCAGAGGCCATGTACTTGACCTTTGCTTCTCAATAAAAAAAATATATAAGAGATCTAAGAATTTTCATCACCTATGCCACTTTATGTTCAAAACTATGGATGAGTCTCATCAGAAATTTTGAGTCAACCTGCTGTTTAATGAAAATAAAATATGAATGATATGTCAATGGCTCAGAATGAAACATTAATCCTGATCTTGATACAACCAATTCTGTGTTTGTCTTACTGTCAATGATATTTTCAAAATAATTTTGTTATATTAATATGTAGATACTCTACTCAAACCTCTGTATTTATTGCAAAAAAAATACATGTGACTTTAATATTTTTACTTGTCTCTTCCCATCTTGCTATGAATAATTTTAATAAAAAATTTCTCAGCTTTACTCTATTTTGCTGTAGTTCTTCCATCTGTTCTGCTTTAGAATACTTTAAGTATATTCTGTTCAAGGTCAGGACACTGCAATGATGTACCTCAGCCATTCAACATAAAGAAAGGGGCAAAAAATAAAGAAACAGTATATCACATTTCTGTTACCAGTTGTTTTTATTGTGAAGAAACATATTGCACATGTGTGAGCTTCTAAAGGTCACCAAATGGAAAATTTTATTCTTTTTCCCTGTCTGTTTAATATGGCATAGTGAGCTTATAACAGTAAGATACCTCCAATGGTTTATCAAATATTGATCTAGTCACTCTTTCTTTATCAATCAATCATTCAAAAATAGAAATCAGAATAAGATCAGCAGCAAATCAGTTCATACAATGAAGAAAAGCTACCATTGTGAAATCATATCGGCAGAAGTCCAACAAGAACTTCAATTCTTGTTCCACGCCATGATGGCAGTGTGCCTCTCCCTGTCCTTGAGGTGTCAGCTTAGTGGCAGAGAAGAAAGAGCATTTCATAGGACAGTCAGTCCTCATTTCTGCTTTGCATATGAATGCTTGCCCAAGAGCATTGGATAAGGATTTGAAATGGGACGTGAACAGAAAAGCTCCCATTCCTCTTCTGAAGTTTTCCAACCCTTCACCATACTCACACACCTTTGATCCAACTCGACTCAGAAGTTTCTCCTTTACACAGTTGCATTTTCTCCCCTGCTTTGTGAACTGTTCATCCCCATATCAGCTAGAAATGAAAGAAGCAATTGACTCTTCCCCAAGTCAAACAGCCATGTGCTAAAGGTACCTCTCCACCCTCTGAAATCTGCTTAGGGAAGCCATTTTCCAGCTTCATGATTTCTTCCTCAGGCTCAACTGGAAACGTTAACTGTGAGACTAAATCACTTAAGTTGTATAAGCTGCCAGGACACAGCAGATAGAAAACAAGAAAGTGAACAACTGTTTTTCCTCATGGTAAGAAAGTGGACAGAGCCCAACTCTGAAAAACTGTCTAGTCGGCTAAACTATTCGGATCCAGCAAGAATAGGCTACAATCATTATAAGAACAATTGCCACTCTCATGTTTCAAACCATGCATGACAGCACCACCCTTTTGTAATCTATTCTCTTCGGCCCTACTCCGAACTGCAAAAAAGCATCCCTAAATGTCCTGCCTTGCTGCAGATGTCTTTGCAGAGAGGGTCCTCGGCACCCGACAGCTTTGCCTATAAAGACACCATGCCCCACTTCAGACAGGAGAAAAATCATAGGACATAAAAATGCTTTTTCTCGCACCTAATTCCTATTTTTTTCTCATTTTCTGAATCACAATGAAAAGGAGAAAGCAGCATTGCATTCCAGACTTCCAAAGGACATAAATATTTCATGGCAGTAAGATAAGTTACAATTCATTTAACTCGCTTCATTCATAATGGCTATGAATGTCAATGCACCTCATTATTTTTAGTTTTAAAACAAAGCATTGAATTCCACCTGTAAAATGCCTAAAGCACCATAATAATCTCCAAATAGATGAAAGAAGTCAAATATCCAATTGGGGCAGCTCTATGAGTATCATATACATTTTGATCTTTCAATGAAACCCATTAATATGGGCTGAGAGATGGCATTTCAAATTAGCAAAATATGTAATATTGGCAGATGTTTATAAAGAAATGCTTGATCTACTCCTTTTGAGAAATAATGCAATAAGATTTGAAGTAAAGTAGATCGCCTTTTTTAAAAATGCCTTAATTCATTGAATAGATATTATTGCCAACTAGCACTCACGTTGTCAGGAATGTAGGAATGTAGATATTTACACTACTGTGCTTAAGGAAGCTTACAAAGTTTATTGACACCACAAAGATAATATAAAGTTAAGCTCCATTGTGGCCTCTATCTAATTATAAAAAATTTCCTTGGAATCAGTGTCAACAAACTGTTTCAGCCTATACTAACTTGGTAGGAACTAATATAATAACATGAGATGCAAATCCTTATATGACAAGGAGCGTCATAAGTGTCCATAATTTAAACAAATGCTTATTTTTTTAAATTTCCAGATGTCAGGGAGGTAGATCAAATAATAGAGCAAATTTCTAGTAGAGGCAAGACCCGAGTCTGACCCCTTGTGTCATATGGCCCCAAGTACTGCCTAGTACAGTCCCCACGCTTTGCCCAGTGTGACCCCTATAAGCAAAAGCACTTTGTTGGGAGCAGAATAATAGTTCAAGGGATTGGACTATAAACTTTGAATGTAGGAGGCCTGGATTCTATCCCCCAGCACTATATGGTCTCCCAAGCATACTTCCTTCAAACACGAGACCAGAAGTAGACCCTGAGAGTCTACAAGTTTGACCAAAAACCACAAGATAAAAAAGAAGACACTATCAGTAAGGGGTTTCCGAGGAACCAGCCCAATGTAAATATGAAAGAGACACATACATAGAGCTTTGTTTTATCATGAATGATTTTATATATTATAGATGACATATAATGAACTACTTATTAATAATACATTTCGTGAACAAGTATATAAAGAACTTATTGTATGGAGTTGGTTTACATGATTATAGAGGCTGATCTCCAATCAGCTTGGTAAGAAAGCAAGCATGAAACTTAAGAGAACCAATTGTATCTTTTTTAGCCCAAATTCAAAGACCTCAAAACCAAGACTCACTTGTGTAATCTCTGAGTCCAGAGACCTGATAATCAGGAGATCCCAGAATAGATGTCACAGTCAAAGACAAGAGAGAATGAATATCTATCACAAGTATAGACAGTTAGACAAAACGGTATTTCTTTGGCCATTTAGTTCTAATCACACCCTCAACTGATTGAATGATCATTCATATTGGAGACTGTAACCTACTTTACTCAGACTACATATTCAAATTTAAATGTTCATTTCATGAAAAGCACTGTCAGGAACAGAAACACACTTTGAAGAAATGTTTCACCTAATACCGGGCTCAGCAGCATGGCCCAGTCAAGCTGATCCACCATCACAAGTCATTCACTTGCCAACTTGGTACAGATAGATAGATAGATAGATAGATAGATAGATAGATAGATAGATAGATAGATAGATAGATAGATAGATAGGTAGGTAGGTAGGTAGGTAGGTAGGTAGGTAGGTAGGTAGGTAGGTAGGTAGGTAGGTAGGTAGATAGATAGATAGATAGATAGATAGATAGATAGATAGATAGATAGATAGATAGATAGATAGATAGATAGATAGATAGATAGATAGATATAGATAGATAGATAGATAGATAGATAGAGAGAGAGAGAGAGAGAGAGATAGATAGATAGATAGATAGATAGATAGATAGATAGATAGATAGATAGATAGATAGATAGATAGATAGATAGAATAGAGAGAGATAGAGAGATAGATAGATAGATAGATAGATAGATAGACAGATAGATAGACAGATAGATAGATAGAAATAGATAGATAGACAGACAGAGAGAGAGATAGATAGATAGATAGATAGATAGATAGATAGATAGATAGATAGATAGATAGATAGATAGATAGATAGATAGATAGATAGATAGATAGATAGATAGATAGATAGATAGATAGATAGATAGATAGATAGATAGACATTAATCCAGAGCACATTTTCCAACAAAAATAATAGAGCTAGATACATAAATATATCACTAATCTATACTATGTCCCCAAACAAAACTGTAAGTTCATAATTCCACTAATTAACAAGTTCATAACACCACCTGACATTATAGAACTATCCCAAATCCAACCAATTCCCTTTCCAAGAAGAGGAGATAAAAATCCTCAAGTGATTTTTAATTTCTCTATGATATTTATAACTTAAAGCATGCACAAAATTAATACTTAAATATTACAATATAAAATTATACATTTTTTCTACCTAATGTAATATTTTTTTCTTTTTGGGGGGTACATCCAGTGGTGCTCAGGGGTTACTCCTGCCTCTGCACTCAGGGGGTTACTCCCTGGCAGTGCTTGGGAGACCATATGGGGATACCAGAGACAGAAAACATGTTGATCATGTAATGCCCCTCTCCACTGTGCAATCGCTAGCCCCCAATGTACTATTTTTAAGTGGCCTAGTGAGAAGCGACTCCCCTCATACTCAGCCTGGCCATCTGACCCTGACAGGTCAGCATGAATGGGATGTTGCTTGGGTACAGAGGTGTTTGCGGCCACCAGAGACATAGTGTATGGGTCTTGGGAGTTCTGCAAAACAGGCATCTAACTTGGGCCTTAGTACATGGAAGACAAGCTCTAGCTCTTTGACTGTCTCCCTGGTCCCCTAAAACAATGTCTATAGTGAAATTTATGAGAACTTTTGTTCAGAACAAATTTTCCTCCAAGTCCTCCCTCATCCCCAAAATATGGTTTTACTGAAAGGCTTTGTAGTATCTCGTGTGTGTATGTGTGTGTCTTTGTGTGTGTGTGTGTTCATATCCCTCCCCCCACATGTTTTAGGACTGTGTCCTAAAACTACTTTATAAAACATAAAATTAAAAATTTAGTAGAGTTCAATATAAATATTAATTGTATGACAGAAGAGACTTATCTAAGTGAACAAAATGGTCAGCTGACAGCTGGTTTCGTGAAGGGGATGTCAAAAATGAAAACTTAACTGACAAGTATGGAGATTGAATGAATATTAATAATAAATGTCTCAGTTTATTATTCCCCCAGAAGAAAAGCTCAGGATCTGATCATCTTTCTGTTATTTTTATTAAAGTGCCATGACTTACATGCATATTCATAATTGAGTTTTAGACGAAAAATGTTCCCTCCCCAATGCGACCATCACTGTTATCTGCCCTCCACCAGGGTTCCCAGGTTCCCTCCCACCCATTCCACCCCCCAGACTATCACTTTGGCAGACATGTTTTATAAAGTTTGGTTGTTGAAGTTTGGATCTTTTGTGTCCAGTGTTGGTTTGGATATTTAGCTACATCACTCCTTTACTCCACCAATTTATTTGGATTCCCTTGACCCTTGTTTCCTGTTTGTCCCCTTCCAGTTTCTTTCCTTCTCTCTCCTTCCTTACTTATACTCTGGTGTCAAGGTAAATTTAGGCATCCCTCTTTTTAAAAAGTTGCTTTTCCTTATCCAGTTATTTTATATATCATATAAAAGAGAGATCATTCTGGGTTCTTCTCCTGACTTTCTTCATTTAACATGAACCAAACATTTAATAATAAATATAAATTCTTTGCAAAATCCTCCCAAAAATGTGTAAAGGAAGAAACATTCCAAACTCATAAATAATGAGCGGCATTATCCTGATAGTCAAAACAGAAACAAACTATAGAATAATAAATCATATAAACACAAGTGCAAGAAACCTCAACAAAAATACCAAAACGTCAAATTCCAATGACATATTAAAATGATAAAACACCCAATTGAATGGAATTTATTCACTTAGAGGCAAATATACTTAAATACACATAAACCAATAAATGTGATGCATGATATTATTACACAGGACATGAGTAGTAGAAGAGGAGGGGCCAGAACTCTGATTGAGCATCTAACAGACCCTAATTTGCTTGTACAACAGACCTCATTTGAATTAGAACATAGAAAATCATCTTACAAACCCATAAAAGTACATGTATGATCTGATTGGTTATCACACAATCAGCCTAGACCTTCAATTGCAGACATATCAGTCAGGTCTTCCAACCTCCATAGTTCTAATCAGTCAGCAGAAACAATGAAGGGGTGGGAATATAATAATGTCTATAAACCTAGGTCACTGCATAAGAGGTCAGAGGTTGGAGAAGTGTGTGTGTAAAGTGCTGTCCCATTTATGCTATCATTCTGGCTAGCAGGAATATACAAACTAGACTGTTAAATAAAGAGCTATAATACCAAAGAACTCTAGCAGGTGTCTAATATGCTACCTATAATAACCCAGAGCAGGTCACCATCTGCTAAGACAATACTGATAAAATTAATAATTATATTATTAATACCCCAATCACGTGTGACTCTCCTAAATATGTAACAACCACCAAAAGGGAAGAAAATGAAATATTTTAATCACCTGATCTTCTCAATAGGTACAGAAATGTAACTTGATGAAACAACATTCATTGTTCATAAAAACTCAAAGAACTGGTTATAGAATAAATATAGCCCGATACTTTAAAAAAATTATATGTGATAAGGACATAGTCAATATTAATCTCATGAATAAAAAAGCTTTAAAGTTTTGCATCTAAATCAGGAGAAACACACCAGTGGTACTCCATCACCACTCCTATTCTTCATAGTACTGGAAGTTCTAGCCAGGGTAATTAGACAAGAAAAAAGAAATAAAGGGTATAAAAATTTCAAAGCAGGTAAAACTTCTCCTGCAAATTACATTATTATATCTATAGAAAAGACCCAAGACTCCACCAAAACTAATAAACTGTTAAATTAATAAGAAAGTCAGTAGTTTAGAAAAGAAAAGCAACATAGTTTTAAAAATAGCTTCTGTATAATAATAAAACATAACTTCAAAAGATATGATCTGATGCTGGGAGATACAGGGTAAGGCTCTTCCTTTTCATGTAGCTGACCCCAGAATGACGTCCAGAACCACGCCTGGTCCTTCAAGCATCAAGTTCTTCCCAGAGCACAGAACTGGGAGAAGACACTAAGCACAAAAGCTGTGTCCCCAACCCCATGGGAAAAAAATAGAGAACCCCATGAATTATCATTTGTATCACTTGTCTTCCTGTTGATCATTGATTTGCTCAAGCTTTTCTCTACCTCTCTGAGCTACCTGGAGCTTGGAGCCATGGTTCCAATCCAGCCAGCAACACTGAGTTCTGTTGGAATCCAGCATGCCTCCTCCTCCCCACCACACAGGCAAGTATGGAGGTCAAAGGGGCTGTATTTTTACTTGCTGCTTATTTCATGATGTCACTGACCATATACTTCCCATTCATGCCACAAAACTGATCAGTGAGCTCGCAGACTGCCTGAAGCTGAGGTGCCATGTCGAGACTCCCTGCCACCCCCAACAGAGCCTCGCAAGAAGCCAGAGGAACCCCCACACCATGAGGGCCGCCATTTTCCACACACATCCAGACTCCCCTCTCATCAGAGCTCCACCCAGCAGAAGAGCTGATCACAGCCCATGAATTATACTGTCAAAAATAATGAAAGTACTCTAAAATGAGTTTATCTAAGAATATTAAAAATCTCAACTGAAAACTGTAGGTTACTTACTAGAAAAAATGAAAGGAAAAAATAGCTAGAAATTTGTATGATATTTATGGAATGAAAATATTTATATTATAAAAATATCTATTCAACGGAGACTCTCAGACATGGGGCAGAACTGCTACTTGCTCTCCCTGTGCCCTGCTGCTCATGAGGTGCCCGGGAGGCATGGCGGGTTCTAGCCCTGGCCTGCCACCCCAGCAGAGCCTCACAACAAGCCAGACCACCCTCCCCTACTCCAGGGGGCCCGCCATTTTCCACATCCGGACTTCCCCTCTCATCACAACTCCACCCAGCCCAGACTATCACAGCCCGGATCATCGACACCCACCCTGCAGCAGTTTTTTTTTTTTCAATCCGCCCAGGTATGCTGAACCAGAGGCTCTCAGACATGGGGGCAGAGCTGCTACTTGCTCTCCCTGTGCCCTGCTGCTCATGAGGTGCCCGGGAGGCATGGCGGGTCTAGCCCTGGCCTGCCACCCCAGCAGAGCCTCACAACAAGCCAGACCACCCTCCCCTACTCCAGGGGGCTGCCATTTTCCACATCCGGACTTTCCTCCTCGTCACAACTCCACCCAGAAGACCAGACTATCACAGCCCGGATCATCAACACCCACCCTGCAGCAGTTTTTTTTTTTCAATCCGCCCAGGTATGCTGAACCAGAGGCTCTCAGACATGGGGCAGAGCTGCTACTTGCTCTCCCTGTGCCCAGCTGCTCATTTGCGCCCGAGAGGCATGGCCTGGCCTGCCACCCTAGCAGAGCCTCACAACAAGCCAGACGACACCCCTCCCACCACTCCATGGGGGCCGCCGTTTTCCACATCCAGAGTTCTTTCTCGTCACAACTCAACCCAGCAGACCAAACTATCACAGCCCGGTTCATCAATAATTGCTTATTTAGAGGTGACTATAAGAGTATGCCACTCGCACGGCAAGCCTGGCAAGCTGCTCGTGTTGTATTTGATATGCCAAATACCAGTAATATTTATATTAGGTCATTCCTATGACCTAATATAATGGCTTGAGGCTCTTTATATTCCTGGAGAAAGTGGATGCCTTTGGGTTCTACTAGCATGAGACAGGACATATGGAGATATTACTGGTGCCCGCTCTAGCAAATAGATGATCAATGGGAAGATAGTGATAGTGATCTATTCAACCAAAAATTATCTACAGAGTCAATTCCATCCCTATCAAAATCCCATGCAAGGCCGGGAGCGATAGTACAGCAGGTAGGGAGGGCATTTGCCTTCATGCGGCATACCAGAGTTTGATTGCCAGCATCCCAGATGGTCCCCCAGCACTGCTAGAGTAATTACTGAGTACAGAGCCAGTACTAAGCCCTGAGGAGCATGGCCGGGTGTGACCCAAAAAAGCAAAAAACAAAAACCAAAAAAAAAAAATTCCATTAAGTTTTTTCATAAAAATCGGGTAAATCAAAAGAAGTATATAAAAACAAATTAAAAAATCTAGAGAATAAAGAAATCTTGAAAAGAGGGAAGGAAAAAACCTAACTTTTGGACTGAAATGCTGATGTTTAAAAGCTATAAAATCAAAACATGGTACTTGACTAAAAAGAGACACACAGATCAATTAATCAGAATCTAAAAACAAGAAATACACCCATAACGCCAAATAATATTTCACAAATGAACTAAGAATATAGTATCATTAATAATGGTTCTGGAAAAATTTTATATTCATATATGAAAGGATGAAACTAAAGCCCTAATTTAACACCACTCAAAAAATTTGCTCACAATGGATTAAAGACTTAAGGTCAAGCTCTGCTATGATAATACTTCTAGTATAAAATATAGTGAAACAAAGGGAAATTTCCTTAACATAAGGGTTCACTGCTCAGGTCATAGGGGTTTGGGACTATGACAACCAACATACACACCACAGAAGCAACTTTACAAATGGAACTAAATAAACTTAAAAACACTTGTATGGCAAAAGCAACAATAACTGAATGAAAGGGCAACCTACATTATCAGAGAGAAATATTTTCAAAACACATATTTGATATATGATACAAAAAGGAACGCATACAATTCAATAGTAAAAAGAGAAATAGAACCGAAAAATGGCAAAGCATGTAAACAGGTAATTTTTAAAGCAAATATTCAAATGATCAACAAATATTCCCACTCCCTATGTCTCCAGACTGATGCTCAGTGTCACTAACAATCAGTGTATGCAAATAAAACCACAATGAGTGAGCACCTCACAACTATGGAATCACTATCATCAAAAAACATGAGATAATAAATGCTGTGTGTGTTGCAGCACAGGCCAGGCATGCAGAGGCTCTTAGCACATGCTACAAGAGCGAGCACTACATGGGTCCCTGAGCATCACCTGTATACCCTGTATTCCCAGTCACTGCTACACTCCTCGGCCAAGTACTGCCAGGAGTGACCCCAAGGCTTCCCAAGCACTATTTCAAAACCCCCACTCCTCCACCACACACACACACACACACACACACACACACACACACACACACACGGAAAACAGTATGAAGTTCTCTAAAAATAAAAACTTGAACTACCACATGGACAGCCCTTCCACTTGTGGATGTGATCACATGCAAAGATAAATATACATCTACGGGCTGGAGAGATATTACAGTGAGTAAGGTACTTGCTTTGCATGTGGCTGATCTAAGTTTGATCCCCAGTAGCCCATACGGTCCTCTGAGCCTTACCAGAAGTGATCCCTGAAAACAGAGCCAGGAGTAAGCCCTGAACACTACTGAATGTGGCTAAAACATCAACTACAGTAAAGTGTTATGCTTTGGGGAGGAAAATAAACCAACAGTTGAAACTGTTCCTATCTTGGGCAATAGGGTATTTGCCTTGCACATGGCCAATCCAGGTTCAGTATTCCATATGGGGGCCAGAGCACTACCAAGGGTGATTCCCAAGTGCTGGAAAGAGGAGTACCCGAGCATCAACAGGTGTGACCACCACCCCTCAAAATTTTTTTCAGTCATACCAGCAGTGCTCAGGGGTTACTCCTGGCTCTGCACTCAGGAATTACTCCTTGCAATTCTTAGGGCACTATATAAGGCACCGGGGATGGAACCTGGGTAGGCCACATGCAAGGCAAACACCCTACCCTCTGTGCTGTCACTTCAGTGACCCCCCAATATTTTTTTTTAAACCTGTCCTTATCTATAGGTTTTGGTGCAAGGAGACTTTTTTTTATCTAATAATGGTTTGGAGCCTGGTTTCATGACCCTGGTGACTGTGGTTAATGACACTGTATTGATATTTGAAAACTGCTGAGGAAGTGCAATTTTAATATTTGTCAAAGCAAAACATATTTATCTATGTAAGCTGGTATATATGTTAATTAGCATCATTGTGATAAACATTTCACAATATAACCATATATCAACTATGTTTACCTTGTATTCAAATGATATTACACCAATTATGGCTCAATAAACTAAGGAGGAGAAATTACCTACAGGACCATAAATAAGAAGTTAATAATTAAATTAAGTTAGATCCAAACAGCTGTAGAGCATTATCCAACATAAAGGGAAATGGAGAAAATTAATTTAAATACATGCTATAAGTATACAAAAAAGTGAAAAGAAAACCACATGTAGAAAATTACTGTTTTATATCAAATATTTACATTTATATCTATGTAGACTATTTAAACATTAACCTACAACCCAACTCACCAAAATTAAGACTGGTCAACATTTTTTTAAGTAAATTTTATTGTATCACCATGAGATAGACAATTACAAAGTTGTTCATGATGGCGCTTCAGTCATACTGTTCCAGCACCCATCTCTCCCCTGATGCACATTTTCCAACAACAATGTCCCCAGTTTCCCTCCCCCAAACCCTGTCTGCCTAATTGACAGGCTCTTTTCTTATCTCTCCTCTCTTCTCTTGCACATTGTGGTTTGCAATACATACACTGAAAAGTTATCCTATATATCCCTTTACCTACTTTCAATACTCAGTTCTAGTCTAATGTTATTTCCAACTAGTAATGACAAACCAGCCCCTTCTCTATCTTACCCTAACCTCTGTCCACCACACATTTGTAGTAGATATCAATCATTGACAAGTCCACCTGGCCCCTGTTTTGCCCAGCCTTGGATATTAGTCTCGTACTATTGTTTTTTTTAAATATCCCACAAATGCAAGACTGGATTAAAGCAAGACTGGTTAACTTTGAAATAAAGAACACAAATGTTAAGCAAAAAAAACCTAAATTGTGAATATTTGTAGAAACATCTGATTTTAGGACTAGAGCAATACAACAGTGGGTAGGAACCATATCTTTTACATAGCTGGCCTGAGTTTGATCCCTGGCCCCACAAATGGTACCCTGAGCCCTGCAAAAGTGATCCTTAAAACACAGAGCCAGGAACGCACTGAACACAGTTAAATTTGGCCCGAAACAAAAACAGAACCAAAAAATACCAGATTTTAAAATCCATAACCTATATGAAACTTGTTGGTTCTGGTTCTGCAACATATAATCATACATTACAATAAAATTACTCCAATGGCATAAAGTCTTAAATGTGAGAGAGCTGAATCTGACTTGCACCAATAGCAAAGCATACAATATGATTTCATGAAAATGTTCATTATGAACATAAATATAGCTAATGATTTTTTAACTTCCATCATTAGATTTTATAAGAATTATGTTGCAATAAACTTAAACGGCAAACCTACATCATCTTTAAGTATGATATTTTTAAACATTTATCCCATAACCAAATAAACGCATTTCACCTTTAGAAGTTAGAAAAAATATTAATTTGCTCTTCAGTTCTCTGTTCACTTCTTTTGAAAAAGACTTACCATGTTGGAGTTCATTTGAACAATTGGCTGAAAAGATTTCATGATGTGGAAAAAATCATTTCCTCTGACAATTTGGGTCAGCATTTTTCTTGAAATTAGATAAACCAGCACAACACTCAGGACTGAAATTGAGATCAACTTGTTCAAATCCAGTTTTCCCCAAGCAAAATGTGATATAGTATCAGTCTATTTCCCATCTGCATTATATCTCTAAATGTAAAATCACCAATTACACGTAATTCGTGTTACATTCAAAGACTTATCTGTTTTGTTAAATTGTGATGAAGTGGCTCTTGTTACATCAATACAAGTTGACTCAACCTTGAATTCTAACCACCAAACAAAGCTTTTGGTAGCCTGTATCCCGCATACTTTGCTTAACTCCCAGAAGAGCCTTTTATTATCTGATTAAATGTCACAGGAAACAAATCCTTTCAGCTTAACAGCCAGAAGCTATTATTATTCTTTTCCTAGCAAGAGAAATTTGACCTCCTACCCACAAGTTTCACAGCCCAGAATGAAGCCAGTTTATCATTCCATTTACAATTAGATAGCTTTCATACTTTTACCTGGCAGAGTAGGAATCTTCGAATGCATACCTTAATGTGAAGTTCAGAAAAATAAAGGGATTTAGGATGAGAGAAAATGTTGCTGGTGTAGACTCAACCCCCACCAGTGGAATAGAGGGTCCAGGCCATATCTGTAAAGTAGGTAGAGGCTGCCACCTGTGAAGGAAATTTACCAGCTGTGGGTTTCCTCTTCCCAAGGGTCTAAGCCTTGCTTTGTCTTAAACTGCAACTCAAAGGTTTCCAGGCTCCTAAGATGGGTCTTTTTGTCAAATGCCTCCATGCCTTCAGGCTGGTGTAGATTTAAAGTGGTTTGTTTCCCCAACACGTTTTAGCAGACCCCTTCCCTGTATCTTGCATTGTTTGGGACTTGTTTGGTACCACCTTGAGCTCTGGGGAATGGAAGAGAGCTCTGAGCTGTTACCTTTCTAAATTGCGGTGATATCCCTGTATATCTCATTGCTTAGCACTCTCAAAACCAGAGAGGTGGCACTGAATGCTTAGTTTTCAAATAAACTGGGACTTCGATTAAATAACTTGTTGAAATTCATTCAGTTAGCCACAGTGCTAGAGGGGCAAACTCGCACAGCTAGTGGGCTCTTGCTCTGTGATGTGGAAGGAATTCTGAGCAGGAGTTGGTTTTTCCCTTGTGGGGAAAAAAAAGAATATCAAGGGAGGTTTCTCAATATGATTATTCCTCAGGGTTGGATCTAGTTTTCTATTCCGGGTCAGTCAGCTTGAAAGAGAAAGCCTCAGTTTACAACCTCACCAGCTGCTGCTGTGAGCAGGTCCTGTTTGGGGTGGGGGGTCCCATCAAACATGTTTTATTTCCTGCAAATTCCTGGGCTTTTCTGATAAACAGGGAGTTAGCCAACATTCTGCGGCAGCCTCACTGGGGGCTAAGATCATGGAAAATGCCTAAGACAAATGGCCAGACTAAGATCTCTTAGTCTGGCATCCTCTGTAACATTTACCAAGAGCCCAATTTTAATTAAAAAGGGTCTGCAGGAAAACTCTTACCTTTAACTTCCCTGCATTTCCCATAACACAAAGACCTTGGTTTCCTATAAGAACCCATAAAAATGAGGCTTAGTTAACTAGTCTTATACAAGGTTTCTCCGGACTTTTCTCTCTACTTTCCAATCAACTTTTCTCCTCGCAACTCTGAGTTGGAGCATCTTTATTCTGAAGAACCTGGGAATAGAGAAGGAACAGAGACCGCTGCCACTGCTTGCGTCACCTGCAACAGGCTGACGTAGAGAGGGCAGGAAGGGTGGTGCAGGGTTCTGAGCCTTGTAAGGGAGCTGTAGTTCAAGGCTTTAGAATTCAAAGCATTTTTCTGCCAACTTCCCATCGTTGAACCCTAGCTGGCCTTAATGGCAGATATCAAATATCAAGCTCAACCGCAAAAGGGCTCCCCTCACCGGAGGGACAGCACAGCGGGTAGGGCGTTCGCCTTGCATGTGGCCATCCGGGCTCTATACCCGTCATTCCATAAGGTCAGCGAGCACCACCAGGAGAAATTTTTGAGTGCAGATCCAGTAGTAACACCAGAGCATTGCTGGGTGTGACCCAAAAAAAGCAAAAAAAAAAGGGGGACTCTCCTCTTTTTCCTGGATTTACCTATAATTTTCAAATGGTTAGCATTTTACTTTTTTTTTAATGATTAGCATTTTAAATAAGATATTTTCCCTGAGATCTTTACAATTCTGAGTTAACTTGCATCTACTACCTTTTTGGTCTGCGTGGTAACTTTCAAGTTAAATATTTTCAAAATAATAAAATGATTTCTAGGGGCTGAATCTGCCTTGCACACAGCGCCACCCAGGGTTCGATCCTAGGCATCGCATATGGTCCCCCAAGCACTGTCAGGAGTAATTCCTGAGTGCAGAACCAGAAATAACCCATGAGCATTGCTGGGTGTGACCCAAAAAATCTAATTAATTAATTAATTGATTGATCAGTTAATTAATTGATTAATTAATTGAGCGATTGATTGATTAAAAATAATTTCTAGCAGCTTTAAGGAGATTCTCAAGATGTGTTAGTAACTGTGAATATGTATTAGTAATTTTCTGGGCCGGGGTGATAGTCCAGCAGGTAGGGTGTTTGCCTTACATGTGGCCCACCTAGGTTCTGTCCCCAACATCCCATATGGTCCCCCCAGCACCGCCAGGAGCAATTCCTGAGCGCAGAGCCAGGAATTACCCCTGGGTATTGCTGGCTGTAACACAAAAAAGAAAAAAATAAAAAAAATTCTTTCTCGATAACAAAAGATCAGTGGCTTTTTTGCTACATACCAGATACGTGCTTAAATATAAATAAAGACATTTCTCATTTGGAAAAAAAGGATGAGAAACCAATTGCATTACATTTTATTTTAATGCATATGCTAATAAATGTTTCATTATGTATTCTTGATCACTTGAATCCCGTTATTCGCCGATTTGCTCGAGCGGGCGCCAGTAACATTTCCATTGGACCCTATCACGTGCCAATGTTTGTTTTGGCAGCCTAGGATGGCCATGAAATTTTATCAGGCACTGCTTATTTGCCTTTCTTACTGCTGCCGTATTAAGGGCTCTTTCGGGTCAGGAAAATAAACATTTCTGTTACTGGATTTGGCATATCGATCACTCATGGGACAGCTTGCCAGGATCTGCCATGCGGGCGCTATATTCTCATTACTTTGTGGGGCTCTATCAGAGGGTGGGTAGAATATTTACGATAATTTGGAGGTAAATCGCTTGGCCGCGCACAACAGGAAAAGCTGGTTTCTGCTCTGCCGGGTGTACCTGTGTCCATTATGTATTAATCATCAAATATAATGTCAACTACTTTCTTGCAAAATATTTTGTGTAATTGAAATGTACTGTATCACTGTCTTCCCGCTCATCATCAATTTGCTCGAGCGGGCCCCAGTAACATCTCCATATGTCCTGTCTCATGCTAGTAGAGCCCAAGGGCATCTGCTTGCTCCAGAAACATAAAGAGCCTCAATCCATTCCAGAATGAGGTCTATAATTGTTACTGGTATTTGGCATATCAAATACAACACGGGTAGCTTGCCAGGCTCTGCGCTGCAGGTAGCATACTCTTGTAGTCATCTCTAAGTCCAGCATTTATTGATGAACCGCGCAGCCGCTTGCAATAGGCTGGTCTGCTGGGTGGAGTTCTGAAGAGAGAGAAGTCCGGATGTGGAAAATGGAGGCCCTCATGGAGTGGGGGGGTCGTCTGGCTACTGCAAGACTCTGCTGGGGTGATGGGCCAGGGCTAGAACCCGCCATCCCTCCTGGGTGCCTCGTGAGCGGCTGGGCACAGGGAGAGCCAGTAGCAGCTCTGCCCCATGTCTGAGAGTCTCTGGACCGGCATACCTGAGCCGGATTTAAAAAAAAGACTGAAAAAAATGCTCATCATCACTGGTCATCAGAGAGATGCAAATCAAAACAACAATGAGATACCACTTTACACCACAGAGACTGGCACATATTCAAAAGAACAAAAACAACAAGTGCTGGCATGGGTGTGGGGAAAAGGGACACTCATCCATTGTTGGTGGGAATGCCGGGCTGGTACAGCCTTTCTGGAAAACAATATGGACTTTCCTCCAAAGACTAGAAATTGAACTCCCATTTGACCCAGCCATACCACTCCTGGGAATCTACTCTGGGAAACCAAAAATACGCCAGTGGAAACACCATCCCTACTTTTATGTTCATAGCAGCATTATTCACAATAGCCAGAATCTGGAAGCAACCAGAGTGCCCGAAAATCGATGACTGGATAAAGAAGCTTTGGTACATCTACACAATGGAATACTATGCAGCTGTTAGGAAAAATGAAGTTATAAAATTTGCCTATAAATGGATGGACATGGAGAAGATTATGTTGAGCGAAATTAGCCAGAAGGAGAGAGACAGATACAGAATGACTGCATTTATTTGCATGGCATAAATATATATGTACATATTATGATACCAATATCCAAGGTCAAGTGAAACATATATCAGGAGGTCTTGTCAAAGGTGGAAATTTTCACAAACGTGTGGGAGTCAGAGGTTAGGTAAGACAGAAAATGGAACAGAGTGCTAATAATTGTTGAGGGTACTAATGCCAACCTAGAACTGAGCATTAAATAGAGGCAAAAGGATACACATGACAACCTTTTAATGTATGTTCTGTAATCCATAGTCTGGAAGGGAAGGAAAAGAGAAAAAGAGAGAAAGGGAAAGAAATAAATAACCTGCCATGGAGGTGGGCTGGGGAAGGGGAGGGAACCGGGGATGTTGGTGGTGGGAGATGGGCACTGGTGGAGGGACGGGTGCTGGAACACTGTATGACCAAAACCCAAACATGAACTTTTTAATTGTATATCTTCTTATTTGTATATCTCACAGTGGTATAATAAAATACTAAAAAAAAAAAATAAATAAAAATTAAAAAAAAAGAATGGAAAGATGAAAAAAAAAAAAGACTGCTGCA
>JAJIBD010022162.1:0-108572 GCA_021461705.1 Cryptotis parvus
GCCTGTTGGTACAGCCTTTCTGGAAAACAATATGGACATTCCTCCAAAGACTAGAAATTGAACTCCCATTTGACCCAGCCATACCACTCCTGGGAATCTACTCTGGGAAACCAAAAATACGCAGCGGAAACACCATCCCTACTTTTATGTTCATAGCAGCATTATTCACAATAGCCAGAATCTGGAAGCAACCCGAGTGCCCGAAAATCGATGACTGGATAAAGAAGCTTTGGTACATCTACACAATGGAATACTATGCAGCTATTAGGAAAAATGAAGTTATAAAATTTGCCTATAAATGGATGGACATGGAGAAGATTATGTTGAGTGAAATTAGCCAGAAAGGAGAGAGACAGATACAGGATGACTGCATTTATTTGCATGACATAAATATATATGTACATATTAAGATACCAATATCCAAGGTCAAGTGAAACATGGATCAGGAGGTCTTGTCAAAGGTGGAAATTATCACAAACGTGTGGGAGTTAGAGGCTAGGTAAGACAGAAAAATGGAACAGTGTGCTAACAATTGTCGAGGGTACTAATGCCAACCTAGAACTGAGCATGAAATAGAGGCAAAAAGATACACATGACAACCCTTTAATGTATGTTCTGTAATCCATAGTCTGGAGGGGAAGGAAAAGAGAGAGAGAAAGGAAAGAAATAAAGAACCTGCCATGGAGCAGGGCTGGGGAGGGGGGGAGGGAACTGGGGACGTTGGTGGTGGGAGATGGGCACTGGTGGCGGGATGGGTGCTGGAACACTATATGACCAGAACCCAAATATGAACTTTTAATTGTATATCTTTGTAATTGTAAAAATAAAAAAATTAAAAAAAAATAAATAAAATTAAAAAAATAAATAAAAATGGAAAGGGAAAAAAAAACAGCAAAGCCAAAGAAACAGGGATTTAAGAGACAAAAAAAAAAAAAAGAAAATCAGCCTGTGTGCAGAAAAACAGTAATTGCTATTGTATTCTTTACCATAGAGTTGTTTATCTGCCAAATTACCCCACCTTTCCCAATTTATGGTAAGTATTATAATACAAAAGTTGATTTTGTGGGGCCAGAGCAATAGCACAGTGGGGAGGGCGTTTGCCTTGCAAGCAACCAACCGGATTTGATTCCCTGGTATCCCATATGGTCCCCAAGCACCGCCAGGAATAATTCCTGATTGCGGCCAGGAATAACCCCTCAGCATTGCTGGGTGTGACCCAAAAAGCAAAAAAAAAAAAAAAAAGTTGATTTTGTTTCATTTTTTTATCCATTGTTTTG
The DNA here is from genome assembly GCA_021461705.1 of Cryptotis parvus. NCBI lineage: Eukaryota > Metazoa > Chordata > Mammalia > Eulipotyphla > Soricidae > Cryptotis > Cryptotis parvus. Next base: position 1,278 of record JAJIBD010022162.1, read on the forward strand.
TTTATGTATAACACATATGAGTAAAATCACATGGTGATTATCTTCCTTCATTCCTTCATCTGACTTGTGTCTTCTACGTCAGTCATGGTATTACAGATGGTGGGGATTCATCTCTTTATGACAGGATGGTATTCCTTCCATAAATTCACATTCTCTCTCTCTTTTTTTTTTTAACTTTTTGGGTCACACCCAGCAATGCTCAGGGGTTACTCCTGTCTCTGCACTCAGGAATTACTCCTGGCAGTGCTTGGGGGACCATATGGGATCGCCGGGATCGAGCCGGGCCAGCATGGGCCGGCGCATGCAAGGTGAAAGCCCTACCTGCTGGGCTATTGCTCCAGCCCAAATTCACATTCTTTTTAAACAGCATGCTGTCTTAGTTGTCACACATGCTTTACTACACACACACACACACACACACACACACACACACACACACACACACACACATTTATTCATCAAATAAATTTTCTGATGCAACTTTTGTCTGCTTTGGGGAAAGATTTGTGAATGGTAAAAGAGGGGGATAGAGAATTAGTACTGGGTTTAAGGTGCATGCTTTGCTTGTGGCTGACCCCAGTTAAATCCTCTGCACCACATGACCCCCATACATTAGCAGGTATGACCTTGGAGGCCTTGGTCATCACCTGGCTAGCTCAGATATCTCTGGCACCTCAGGGCCTAAAAAGCTTTGCATCCCCTAACCCTTGATTGAACACAGACTGGTGGAGGGCTGAGAATCATGGGAAAGGGTTCGGGTCCCCATGGAGCACCACTTGGGAGCATCTCCCTAAAATAAAAATAGAAATGAATGAGAATAATTGACTGATCCATCGTTTCCTACCTACTTGGTAATTCAGAACCCTATTTAAATTCACATTTGAGCAATCCTGTGCTGAATGGGTGATGACAGTGATGTTGTTTCCCCAGGAAGCATTAAGCAGGATTTCAACAGGAGGAAAACTCTGAAAGGGATTTGTACCTTGACTATGTGGGCGCCAGTCTTCATCTCCCAGGGAATTCTGGAGAATGGGGAAGGCATGAAAATGTGGCTTCCCAAATAAACTCATAATGTAAGTCAAAGATTAGTTTATATGTGGAGAAGCATTGTCAGCCCCTTATGCCATCAAGGAATTAGTTAAGTGCAGAAGAATATTGTAGGGATCTACTGCAATAGAGATAGTACAGTAGGTAAGGTGCAGATAACCCAGGTTTGATCCCTGGCATGCCAAATGGTGCCCTGATACTCGTTAGGAGTGATCCATGAGCACAGAGTCAGAAGCAAGCCCTGAGGATGCCCAGCACATCCACACACCCCCCAAGGAATATTTCAATAATCTAAACCCTAAATAATGAGAAATGTGTCAATATAGTAAAACTCAAATGTTAAGTTGCTGGCTTCCTCATTAGCTACACTCAGTTTTGAAGCATTTTTTTTCCATATGTGCTTAAACTCATTTCCAATAATAAATATACATCCGTGACTGGACATATTGATTGGATTTCATGCTTAAACTTTGACTTGAAGTGTTTTCATTTTCTGTTTGAAATTTTTCTCTGAAATGTAAAGAAAAATATCATCAAACCAGTGCCTTGTTTCACCTCTCGGTTTTGTTACTTTTGGGTGGAGGTTCTCTGAAGTAGAGCTCAGAGGAATTGGTGCCAGGAACCACCAGGAACATTCCAGTGGTGCTCAAGGCCCTGCATAAGTCCATATGGTTCTAGTTCAGATTTATTACTTCTTTCTTTCACTGGGTTAATTTAAGGTCACAATCAGTGTTCAAAAGTTTAACTGAAGCAAAAGATATAGAAAATATAGCTTAGCAATTCTATAACAGAAAAGAATGACTTGCCTCTAAATTAATTTATTAATACAAATTTCAGGTTCTGCCCCTCGAGGTGTTGCAGGTATGGCTTCAGTGCCTGGCTGCATAGGCAGATGACAGACAGGGAGACAAGCTTGTCTACACCCAGGGCTCTGCTCCGTGGGCCCTGGATGGTTGATGGTCTGACATAGAAAATGATTGGGCCCCTGGGATGAACCCAGAGCCACGGCAGAGCCTGACAAGTTACTCATGGTGTATTTGATATGCCAGAAACAGTAATAATAATGAACTTCATTCCCAACGAATGAAGATGTTACTGGCGCCCACTTGAGCAAGTGACAAGTGACAAGTGACAAATTTCAGGAGCTATGACTTACTTTGCCATCTCCCAAGCATGGTCTGCATGTACTTTTGGTTGCTGGGTTATCTCCCTGGCCTCGTTTTGTTGTTTTTATATCTTATAGTTAACTACTTCATTATTTTATAATGGGTTCATCTATTATGTCATTAGGACCTCTTAAAAAGATTTTATGTCTGCAGGGCTAGCTGCAATATGTAAAAAGAAGGGGAGAGAGATGCACAGACAGAGACAGAGACAGAGATAAAGAGAGGAAAAGGGGGGTACCTGCTACTGAGGCAGCCTGGGGGTGGGCGGGGGGGATGTGGGTATACTGGTGGTGGTGATGGGGGATGGGTGCTGGAATACTGTATTACCAAGGACCAATTATGAACACCTTTGTAGCTGTATGTTTCACTGTGGTATAATAAATTATTTTTTTAAAAATGATTTTATTTAAACTCAGAAGAGAACTTCATTATGTCTCAGAGATCACACTTTGTGGGCATCTTGACCTTAAAATGCAAAAAAAAAATAACCAAACCCCCCCAAAAAACTATGAAACTGAAAAAATGTACACTCATCTATGTTTATCAAAGTATTGTTTCAAGAGCTAGGATAATGAAATAACTGAAATGTTCAATGTCATGTCTGGGTAAGGAAGTTGTAGCATATGTGTGCAATGCAATGCTTACATCTATAAGAAAAGACAAGATGATGATGTTTGCTGCAGCTTGAATGTAGTTGTAGAGGTACCATTCTGCGTTTAATCAGCCAGAGGGAGAAAGACAAGTTTCAGGTGATATCATTCTTCTATGGTAAATAAACTAAACATAGAAATAGTATCCATTTATGTGAATGATATGGTGTGTGTGTGTGTGTGTGTGTGTGTGTGAAAGTGTATAAAAGAAGCATGACTAGAACTCAGGGCCTCAAACACAAAAAGTATTTGTTTTACCAGTAAGTCACGTCCCTGGTTTTCTTAACAATAAAAGAAAACCAGGGACGTGTTTGTTTGGGGCTATACCTGTTGATGTTCAGGGTTTAGGAGGTGCATGAGGACCATCTGGGATGCCGGGATTGAACCTGGGTCAGTTGCTTTGAAGGCAAATGCCCTACCAATTGTACTATCTTTCTAAGCCCCTTTACAATATTTTTAAGTGACTAAATCATACATAATGCAAAGAACTCTGGAACCTGTTGGACCAGGATCGATCTTGATTCTTCCCCATTTGTCACATATGAAATCTTGAGCAAGTTAGTTAATATAGCTATTTAACATAGATTTGTCTGGCACAATAGATATTTTTCATTATTCTTACAATTATTACGAATAGTGGTGGTATTTAATATAATCTAATGGTGGCTTCAGTTATTTCTAGAAAATTAAAACAAAATTAATCTCGATTATCTCCTACAAGTAACTTAGACTGGGATGACTATCTCATATTTTGCTAGTGCTTTTGACACTCCTTCTGAAATAGCTTCACAAATCTTAAAATTACCAAGAATGGGATTCTTACAGTTGGTGATTTTCTGTTCCCTTCTTTTAACAAGAAAACAAAGCGGAGGGTTCTTGTTCTTATAAACATTTACAATAACAATTCAGGATGGTGAGTACTGTGCTATCATTGGATATAATATACTAAAATTAAATTCAAAATATGACAACCAAGATATTATCTATATATCAAAGCCCCTTGTGAGTTCCATAAAATTACAGAGATTGGCACATATTTGTCCAAGGATTTAATGTTTTATGAAATGATTTCCCTAATGCCTACTAGCCGCTTGAAGATATTATTTTTCAATTCTGTAAATATTTTATTAGAATCACTGTATCACTGTCTCCCGTTCATCATTGATTTGCTCGAGCGGGCACCAGTAACATCTCCATATGTCCTGTCTCATGCAAGTAGAGCCCAAGGGCACCTGCTTGCTCCAGGAACATAAAGAGCCTCAAACCATTCCATCAGGTCATGGGAATGAGGTCTATAATTGTTACTGGTATTTGGCATATCAAATACAACACAGGCAGCTTGCCAGGCTCTGCCGTGCGGGTAGCATACTCTTGTGAATAAAGCAAAACTTTGTGATCATTATTAGAGAGAGTAATGGTCACAATGTATGACATACTTGAAAAACAAACACTGAAAAGTACAGATAACTAATGCACAAATTTATGGATATCTGGCACTCAGTTTTCCCAGCCATTATATTCCTTAGTTCAATGCTCTATGAACATAACATGTAGTTTAAAATTTTATCCCTATGTGAAAAGTAACACAGTTCTATAATCCATTCATACTAGATTGTTTCATGTTCTTTCCAGAATGATCATCATTATTTTGTCTAGACAGAACTTGTGTTGAGTCATTGATTCTAGTAACATCTTCATTAGCTCTCCTATAGTACTGCTGAAGTGGTCAGAGGAACTCATCACTTTTATTGCAGTGACAGTTCTAGATCTAACAAATTCTATGCATGCTTACTCTTTTTTTATTTATTTTTTATTTTTATTTTTTTGCTTTTTGGGTCACACCTGGCATTGTGCAGGGGTTTCTCCTGGCTCTGCACTCAGGAATTACTCCTGGCGGTGCTCGGGGACCATATGGGATGCCGGGGATCGAATCCAGGCCGGCACAGGCCGGCTGTGTGCAAAGGCAAACATCCTACCCGCTGGACTATCACTCCGGCCCAATGCATGCTTACTCTAACTGAAACCTCATGTGGAAGTATTTCTTCTGAGTCTGAGTGTTCTTAATCATATCAGCAGGGTTTAGAGATCAGTAAAAGATCCCATCAATTCTATGATCTTATATGACTTTTGCAATCTGGTTGACAAGAAGTGATCCTCTAGTGGAAGTTTCAGTTGATTTTTCTGTTGTTGCTTCCAGGAAAAATTCCTGGAGTAGATGTCACTGGGTTGAGAAATTGTGTTCGTATTATCAGAAAATTAGCATTTGTGCCAACTGGCCCATATAGAAAGAATATATTTTTCCTACTCTCCTACTTGCTCCAACTCTCACGAAGATCAGTCAATGCATACATTTTAATTCATTGACCATTTTTTCCTTATAAGCACCACTCATAGACCAGAAATAAATTGACATTTTTCAGAGGCAGAGCAATATAGTGAAGAAGGCTCAGCTGTTCGAGTGCCTTCCTTTTAGTGCGGATTTTTAACTTGTACTTTCATTCTCACCTACTTAAAATGAAAATGATATTTTCCTCACAAATTCGTTAAATGTAAAAATGCCAAATATAGCGACCTAGGGAAAGCACTCAGGTCGAGAGAATTTCTTTTCTCAATTGTATTATGATCTAATTGTGGCTGTCATATTACCACTTAGGGAAAAGGATAACACAATAGCAAAATTCGAGTTGTTGTCAATGGGCCTCAAAAACAAAAAATAAACAAACAAAAAGAAAATCAACTGTTGCTGACTCTTTTGTCCCTCATGTAATAGTCTAAATAGGAACTGGCCTAAACTGGCTTTATTCTAATATAGTAGAAATGCTTTACTAAAATTATATTTCCTATTTTATTTAACTCTTCCCATGAAAATATAATATCTCTCTCTCTCCTCTCTCTTTCTCTCTTTCTCTCACACACACATTTTGTGGTCTATTATTTATAAATAGACATATCTCCTCAAAACTATGACCTACTACAAATAATGTTTAGAAACCTTTCCTGAGTAATTGACTATACATCTGAAAAAAGAACTTTATAGTTCAGTAATTCATACATCCATACTTCCTAAATTACAAGCCTAAATTATAAACAAGAGACTAGTTGTGCAAATCTCTGCACTTGTCACTTGTGTTCCGTTGTTCATTGATTTGTCAGTAACGTCTCCATTCTTTGGGAATGAGGTCCATTATTGCTACTGTTTTTGGTGTATTGAATACACCACTAGTAGCTTGCCAGGGTCTGCCATGGCTCTGAGTTCATCCAGGGGCCCAGTCTTTTTCTATGTCAGACCATCAACCATCCAGGGCCGACAGAGCAGAGCCCTGGGTGTCGACAAGTCTGTCTCCTGTCTGCAACCTGCTGATGCAGCTGGGCACCACAGCCATACCTGCAACAAACACCTCTAGGGGCAGACAAATCTTGTTAGGTTAATCCTTTTTTTTTTAATTATTATTTTATTATACCACCGTGAAATATACAATTACAAAGTTGTTCATGTTTTGGGGTTTCGGTCACACAGTGTTCCAGCACCCATCCCTCCACCAGTGGCCATTTCCCACCACCAATGTCCCGATTCCCTCCCCCTCCCATAGCCTGACTCTATGGCAGGTTCTTTATCTCCTTTCTCTCTTTATCCCTTTCTCTCTCTCTCTCTCTTTCTCTCTTTCTTCTCTTACATATTGTGGATTGTAATACATACACTTAGAGGTTATCATGTGTATCTTTTTTGCTCAGTTCTAATATGCATCTAATGCTCAGTTTTAGGTTGGTATTAGCCCTTTCGAAAATTATTAGCACATTGTTCCCTTCTCTGTCTTACTTAACCTCTGACTCCCATACGTTTGTGGTAATTTCCACCTTTGACAAGACCTCCTGATCTACATTTCTCCTGATTGTTAGGTTAATCTTCGTTTTCATTTAAAACTTGAAATTTCTCCAATTTAGTTGACATAAGATTGGCCTGGGGTTAAGCTCTTTTTGGAGGAAGACTGCAGAGGAAAACTGCCATTTTCATGGCATGATATCAAGAATAATTATGACTTACCACTGTTGACATTTATTTTGTTTCCATGGCTAAGGTTGTGTTTGTTAATTTACTCTTGTATAAAATTATTACTCTCTGAAGTAAAATTGTCTGCCATAGATGCAGGCTGGGGAGGGGGAAATCAGGGGACATTGGTGTTGAGAAATGGGCACTGGTGGAGGGATGGGTGCTGGAATACTGTGAACACTTTGGTAACTGTATATCTCACGGTGGTATAATAAAAACTTAAAAAAACATTACTCTCTGTTTCTCCATATTGTACTCTTTGGAAGAAAATCACAAAGGAAAGCCAATACTAAAGGTGTGGGGAGTTACACTCTGTCTCCTTCAGGGCACAGAATTCACATCAAGTATTTGGAATCCATTTACATGGGGATTTTTGTCTGTTCTCTCTAATTTACTTCCTTATTCAATAGCTTGCTCATATCAGTATATAAATGTCACATCAAATTTGTAAATTTACAAATAATAGAAGACCCAGAGGAAAGCAGGAACCAAAAAAATAGAATTCATAGTTGTTCCACTGCAAGTTTAATCCTTATTAGTAATGACAGGAGAAAAGTTCAAAACTATTCTGTTCAACTTTTCTTCACTAATGTGGGTGCAATTCCTACAGTCTATTCAACTTAAGATATATCTAACAATAATATTCCGGGCTTCTAACTTAAGGCAAAATAGGTCTTTTGAGGATTTTTCTCTCTTTAAAAGGGAGGCTTAAAGTTCTCATTTCACATTTTCTAGCTCAAATTTGCTATTTTGAGTCTATTATGATGAGCAAGGGTCTTTGTTCCTAAATCTGTTTTTTTTACTTCTTTTTAAAATTTTTTTTTTTTTAATTTTTTTAAAGTATTTTATTATACCATTGTGAGATATACAATTACAAAGATATACAATTTAAAAGTTCATATTTGGGTTTTGGTCATACAGTGTTCCAGCACCCATCCCTCCACCAGTGCCCATCTCCCACCACCAGCGTCCCCGGTTCCCTCCCCCTCCCCAGCCCGCCTCCATGGCAGGTTCTTTATTTCTTTCCCTTTCTCTCTCTTTCTCTTTTCCTTTCCCTCCAGACTATGGATTACAGAACATACATTAAAGGGTTGTCATGTGTATCCTTTTTGCCTCTATTTAATGCTCAGTTCTAGGTTGGCATTAGTACCCTCGACAATTATTAGCACACTGTTCCATTTTCTGTCTTACCTACCCTCTGACTCCCACACGTTTGTGATAATTCCCACCTTTGACAAGACCTCCTGATCCATGTTTCACTTGACCTTGGATATTGGTATCACAATAATATATATATATATATATATATATTTATGTCATGCAAATACATGCAGTCATTCTGTATCTGTCTCCTTCTGGCTAATTTCACTCAACATAATCTTCTCCATGTCCATCCACCTAAATCTGTTTTTGCCAGTTAAGTTTATGGTTTTAAAAATTTCATACTTTTAAATATTATGAAACTCTTTCCTGTGGCCTCCCGGCCCCATCTTACTCACTGGTCCCCTGCTATATTTGGCTATGAGGCAGCCATAAGGTCCCTGCTTAAGACATCTGAAAACCTTCTCTCTAGGCTTCAGCGATGTCATCACAGAATAGCAGTTCTTTTTTGTCATAGTTTGTTTTCTGGATCTTTTCATGCTCTGCTGTCTTTATAGAGAACCTACATGTGAATGACATCACTATGTCATTTACAAAGCTCTAATTGATTAAATGTCAAATTTTAACAATGGTCTGAATCTTTATTATAGTCAGGAAATGAATTCCTATTAATTTTTTTCCTGAGGAATAAATTGTTTTGGTGATAAACTTTTTTCCTTAAAAATTACTCTCCCAGGAAACTAAAGGGAAAATATGGTATCCCAATTTAGCAATTAGTTCCTTTCAGAAATCTTGCAACAGTTAATCGCATTTTTTTCTTTTAGGAGGTCAAACTTCTACTTGGATTTTTAAAAAATTTAACTTTAAACACCGTGATTTATAAAATTGTTCACAATACGGTATTTCAGGTATTCAATACTCCAACACCAGTCCCACCCTCAATGTGCCCCACTGCTACCAAAGACCCTAGTGTCGCCCCTCCCCAGATCCCCCTGCCGGCAAGCCTGCTCCCTTAGCAGGCACTAATTAATTACTTTATATTGCTTATTGCAACATATAGCTCATAATGGTGTTGCTAAAGTCATGACCTTTTAACTGAGCTGTTATGTGCAAATTGGGCCATCTGTGCTATTGCTTTCACTTATTGAACTTAGTCGGCTTCTATTCAATTTTTGTAACAAAGTTGTTTGTGTTAATTTGTCATAGACATTCAATATTCAACCACAAGCCCATTACCATTGCAACTTCCCACCACCATTATTTCCAATTTTCCTAGCTACCTCTTAAGGCTGCTCCTATATCAGACCTAATAATTTATTTTTATTGCTCGTTATAGCTAATTTGCTTAAAATGATCAAGAAATGCTTGTGTTTTTAAAAGGAAGTTAGTGAAGATTGTTCAATCTCACCATGGAGCCATTGACTCATTAAGCCCTTGTATAAGAAATGACTGACATGTTGTTACAGGATAGACATTGTGAGTATAAGTTTTGTTATTGGTTGCCTTATACTTTTTTTTTTTTTGCTTTTTTTGGGGTCACACCCAGCGATGCTTGGGGGTTACTCCTGGCTCTTCACTGAGGAATTACTCCTGGCGGTGCTCGGGGGACCATATGGGATGCTGGGGATCAAACCCAGGTTGGCAGCCTGCAAGGCAAACACCCTACCTGCTGGACTATCGCTCCGGTCCCAGGTTGCCTTATACTTTATATCCATTAAATAATAGTGTTTGAGAGGTCGCTCCAGGAATTCCAAAATTTGTACACAAAAGTATGTTTCTGATTATATTGCAATACATGTTCTTAGGAAAAATGAGAACAAATTATTGGGATGTCCTTTCCATTAGAGAGGTCTTCTTCAAATTACTGGAAGCAATGTAAAGTAATATTGAGACGTCATGAGCTGTAGTGAAACGCTTCCAGGTTTGTAGTGAATCATCATAGTCACCACCTATGTGTGTCCCTTAGAACTTAAGCAAGTCTGCATGGCATTGAGCTGGTTGCTATGGATTCAGTGTTTAGTTCGCTACTGTTGTGCAAAATTGAGCAGCTTATGACCTTGGAGAGTGGATATATAGCAGAGAGAGCATCTGCCTTTCCACTGCACCCCAGCATAAATGATAACTTCTTAGCTGTCACACATTTGAGAAAGTTTATCTTAAAGTCTTGACTCTTTACTGGCACACAGTTCCAACATGCAGAAGCTGTTTATGCTTTTGTGTGATATTTCAAAATTTAACTCATGTAGATGAGAGGATGTATAGTTTTAACAGATCCAAGGAAGAAAACAACCGAAACTATTAGGAACAAAGACTAGCAGTCAGGATTAGACAACTGGGTAAATGTTGATTGTAAGGAAAAATGCAGGCATCCCTGACTCTTGGTTGGAAAGTTAAATTGGGAGGGTCTCAGAGGTGACAATATTTAGGCAGGTTAGGAGACAAAGGCAATAGGTTCACGTATGTGGTAGTGATACCCTCACCCAGGGACACAGAATCCATGATAGAGATGTTTCAAAGATTTTTGCCCCCAGGTAAGTCAGTGTGATAGCCAAGTAATAGAGATGTTTAAGAAACGTGAGGCTCAAAGTGAGAATTCAAGAATAAAAGCCAAAGATTTTATGAGTTCTGAATTAATGGACCAGAGACAAAAAGGAGCTTCGATTGTGATATAAACATTACCCTTGAATGAAAACAACGTATTCATCCAACTCTACGGCACTTTAGTCTGTCTAGATTTCTGGGTCTGAAGTTTCAGCTGGTGACTGCAGCGCTCCAGCTGGTTTCTCAGAGTGGCTGAAATTTTACTTTGTGTGTGGAGATAGTAGGTTCTGCATAAATTTCACTAGATGCTGTGTCTTTTTTAGTGTTCATTATGATAAATTTAAAATGACCAAAAAAAAAGCAGAAGAAAGTATCCTATGAAGCAGTATTTCTCAACTGGGAGCCATATGTTTCCCCAAGATGTTCGAAAGGGACTACAAGTAAAAATACTATAAAGGGGGCACAACACAGGTCTAGGGGACCAACCAGTGACCAAGACCAGGGAAGGAAACAAGGCCAGAAGAGGGTCATGGGCAGAATGAAGTAGAGAAACACGGCTAGAGGAGCTAATCACCCAGATTCAGAACTTACTTAGAGATGACAATATTATCTACTTATAATCTTTACAACCTCCTAAACTCCACACAGAATTCTCAGAAGCAAACCTCAGATAACCTGTTATTTTGTTTCAATCTATTATGCATAAGGGTTGGAGAAACAGAATGGGGGCTAAGGTACTTGCCTGAATGCAGCTGACCCTGTTTGTCCCCTGGAACCATGGATAGACCCCTGAGCACAGTAGTGCCTGGTGCACTACTAGGTTTGGCACAAAAAGCCAAGCCAAGCCAAGCCAAGCCAAGCCAAGCCAAGCCAAGCCAAGCCAAGCCAAGCCAAGCCAAACCAAACCAAACCAAACCAAACCAAACCAAACCAAACCAAACCAACCAAACCAAACCAGACAAACAAAGAAAAAGAAAACAAACTCAGGGACCGGAGCGATAGCAGCTGGGAAGGGCGTTTGCCTTGCATGCAGCCAACCTGGGTTCGATCCCGGCATCCCATATGGTCCCCGAGCACCGCCAGGAAGTAATTCCTGAGCGAAGAGCCAGGAGTAACCCCTGAGCAGCGCCGGGTGTGACCCAAAAAAGCAGAAAAAAAAACTCAAATTGGAGATGCATTTCAATTTGCTGCAATGTGGTTAGAACTAAAAGATATCACGAAGTGAGCCCGAAGAAGCCAGACTCAGGATGATCTCACTTCTCTGTGGAATATAGATACTGGGTGAAAACGTGTGGTAGTAAAGGGGGAGGTCCTAGAGTTCAGAGAGAAGGACAGAGAAGGAAAGAAATCAAGGAGGGAAGACGAGAATGGGAAATACTGGGTAAGCGGACATCAGGGCTTCAGTTATACTGGGGATATGAGTGAGGGCGTTGCCGTATCCTTAAAACACACATTCAACAACACTGAAGACGTCAGTGAAATCTAAGCTGCAAGCACCAAAACTTTGTAATGTGCCTGTCAAGTTGACTGGCGGAAATAGTTTGTTCTAGGGAGAACACGGGTTGCTGTAGAGTGGAGAGAGCCAAGATGCATAGAGACAAGCAAGCAAGAATCGCGTTCAAGGAGAATATGGGCTTGAAGAGCAAACCTTTGCAGCCAGCACTCCTTACCATCGTCCTTCATCCTCTCTCGCCCCTCTCTAAATTGGAAGCACACCTTGCTACTATAGACTTGCAGTGACATGTGTTATTCCACAACCTAGAGTTTAAAATACGTAGTTGTGTCTTTATGTATATGCTTAAGCAACCCACGGAGATGATACACAAACATACTTTCTGTCCAAGTTGGATTCTGTTTATATAATTTTATTGAATTATTAGCTTCATTACATTTTTTATTTTTATTTTTTTTTTTTTTTTTTTTTAAATTTTTTTTTATTCTTTGTTATACCACCGTGAGACATACAATTACAAAGGTGCAATTGGTTCTTGGTAATACAGTATTCCAGCACCCATCCCTCCACCAGTACCCCATTTCCACCACCAATGTACTCCACCCCCCCCACTCCACCCCAGGCTGCCTTAATAGCAGGTAGCCCTGCTTCCTCTCTTTCTCTCTATCTCTGCATCTCTCTCCCTCTTCTTTTTACACATTGTGGCTAGCCCTGCAGATATTTATTTATTTATTTATTTATTCCACCTTTTCTCCTTTTTTTTTTTAATTGAAGGATGCTCATGTGGAGTCCTGGCTCCACAGGGTTCCAAGATGCACCCTCCACCCGAACCCATCTCCCATCACCAACGTCCTGTCTCCCTCCCCCTCCCGAATCCCAACCACCCGGCGGGCTCTATATGTCATCTCCTTCCTCTGTATATCTCCCTCTCAGCAAACCTTCCTGGTGTTCGCGGGATGCAGTGTACCAAAAAACATCATTGTTTCACCACCCTAGTGACCAGCGCAGGCGGCCGCGCACCCCTGGGCTTCGAACCGGCTTTGCTGGTCCTCTGGTCGTGGGACATTTTCCCAGCGTCAGGACAATGAAAATGGTGGCTAGTGTGGTGGGCCGAGTCCCATCCGGCTGCTTCCGGGACCCCCGGAGGCGACGGGCCCCACTCCCAAAGCCCATCTGCCCTCCTCGGGGTTCCATAGTCAGCTGAGGCCCGGCGCGGAGCCAGGCTCCCGCCTCCCGAGCCGTCTGCAAGACTCTGGATGCCGGGCCCGTCAGCGGCTTCCTGGGCGGGGAAACCGGGCTCGTCACGATGGAGGGGAAGGGGTGACCACGCCTCCGTCTGACGACTTCCCAGTGCTTCCCACCTCTTGGAGCCGCCTACCTGGGCTCGAACCGGCTTTGCTGGTCCTCTGGTCGTGGGACATTTTCCCAGCGTCTGGACAACGAAAATGGTGGCTAGTGTGGTGGGCGAGTCCCATCCGGCTGCTTCTGGGACCCCCCCGGAGGCGACGGGCCCACTCCCAAAGCCCATCTGCCCTCCTCGGGGTTCCATAGTCAGCTGAGGCCCGGCGCTGAGCCAGGCTTCCGCCTCCCGAGCCGTCTGCAAGACTCTGGATGCCGGGCCCGTCCCATTACATTTTTTAGTAGGCAATCAAGGAAAGTATATCATTTCATTGATTTCTATTTTTCTTACTCATTTTCATTATGTGTCTTCATTTTTTTTCTCAGCTTTGTCATATGTTTCTTACAACATTACTCATTTTTAGTTTCCTAGCATGAGGACGTGACTGAATACTTATTTTTACTCAACTTTTCTTTCCTAATTTATGTATAAGGTTATATTTCTTTATGACCTCATTAATACTAAATTGGGAGAACTGACTAGCTGGGCCATTGGCGACAACATTTGAGAGCAATTACATTGTTTTAGCATTATTTTTCCTCTGATAAGAGGTTAAAATAAGGGCTACGCCTTCAGTCTAGCAGACAGGATGATGGCAGATGGTGAGATCTGAGGTGGCCACAAAGGTGGACAATGCTGCATAATCTCAGGTCCTCGGGGCTGTTTGTTATTAGTGAATCTTCCATAAGTCAATGCAAAGGAATCCGTATGTTCATTACAGTAGCGGACATTGACTCGGTGTAACAAAGAACATACATTTTAGAGACTGGGAATATGTTTTGGAGACAGGGAACATATTTTAGAGATAGTGGACCTGACTCAGGTTTGAGTTTTTTAATTAGTGGCCACTGAGACCGGAGTTCTAATACAGAGGGTAAAGGGGTTGCCTTCCACACCCGAGTTTGAGTCCCTGCACTCCGTATGGTCTCCCGAGCCCACCAGGAGTGATTCCTAAGCACAGAGCCAAGACTGAGCTCAGGTCACAGCCTGAGCACCACCGGCTGTGACCCCAAAGCAAACAAACAAAAATTTGTGGTTACTTAGGCTAGTTATTAATATAACACTTGGGTTTTGCTTTTGTAAAATATGAGTAATACCTTACAACCTCACTAATCCTGATGAGAAAATAGACTTACATTAATGTTTGACTGACTCCTCTAACACAAGCAAAGTGGCTCAACACTTAAAAAATTTACAGAAGTGAATTTTTGCTCTCCCAAATGCATCTCGGCACCACTGTTCCGATTCCCAGACGACTGTTTCCTCTAATGAAAGCAGGAGCCTGAGCTTCCTCCCTTCCCTTGGTGATTCTGTTGCTACCTTCAGTACTTGGAATTCAGGGTTGTCTGGGAACTATTTCCCTTTCAGTTCCAAGAAGGGAATAGGGACATAAAGGATCTTTAAAGAATTTTCCTGGGTAGGCACGGGATTAGTACATGTTGCTTCTGCTCACGTTCTGATGGTCGAATCAAATTGCAAGGACACACTCCAGTAAGCTGGAGATGCAATCAGCTACTTAAGAAGTGAAGAAAATAGGTGTGAAGAACCGACGCAGGTGAAGGCCCTAGACACTAAGAAGGACCTAGCCAAAGCTTAATAAACATTCCTTTTGCTTCTGGAAGTTCTTTCCAGCTTTATGCAATAATCTGAAGAAGTGTTATCTACAAGGAATCAGAACGTGACATTTAAAACATGGCATTTAAAAAACACAAATTTTTTCAGCCATGAGAAAATTCAGAGTTCAGGGATCTTTCTTGCTGGATCTTGATACTCGTACAGCAACTTTCTTAAAGCAAAGATCTTGGTTCACTGATTTTCAGAGCTCGAGGCAATGCTAAGCCGAGAATGCCTACCTGAGTAAATACAGCCCCTCTTTTGTTCCATAAAATAGCACGACTCAGCATGTGTTATGCCTTTTAAAGACATTTGGTAAGTCATGCCATCCCTGAATTGATATTTGACTTTTATTTACTTTGGAAAAATGGTTGTTTTATAGGATACATGTGAAGGAATTAATCCAAACTTTCCATTCGACTTTCATTATTACTAATTATTTTGAATTTACCCAGTGTGAAACTGGAGACTGGAGACATGTGAGAATTGTTGATAATTTTGGCTTGCCAAAATCAAATTTGTTAGAGCTTTTGCAAAAATATAGTGGGAATTTGAGGCCCACTTTTTCTTTTATTTCTTATTATAACTTATAAGGTATTTGGTCTTGGCAAACTCATATACAAGGACCTTAAATATTTTATCCATTTACAGAATAAAAAGTAAACCTAGAAACCTAGATTATATGTTTGCAGTGATTTTTATTGATTTTATGCTTTATTTTATTTCCTTTAGAAATTTAGTTTGTTTTGGGGACGGCCACTCCCAGCGACATGAGGAACCGTGCTTGGCCCTGCACAGGAAACTATATAGGGTCACAATCAAAGCACTCATGCAAGTCAGTGCTTTAATACGGAGCCGCATCCTGGCCATGGTAGTAACTTTCATTTATTTATTGGCACTTTTTCTTTCATTTTCTTTTTCTGATTAATGTTGTTTAGTTGAAGTATAATTCACATACATTTATGTCTTAAATAAACAAAGCATTATCTGGTTTACTGTGATGAATTTTACCAAAATACATTCTATAAACAATAGTCTTATTTTACCATCATAGATTTTTTTAAATTGAATTGCCGTGAGAGATAGTTCCAAAGTTGTTCAGGATTGAGTTTTAGTCATACAGCATTCCAACAGGTCCCTTCACCAATGCACATTTTCCATCACCAATATCCTCAGTTTCCCTTCCACCCCTCCCCGCAGATGGTTTCTATGGCAGACACCTTCTTTCTCTCTCCCCACCCATTATTTCCCCTTTAGACGCTGTGGTTAGCGATGTTTTGAAAGGGTATTGTACATATCACTTTGCTTCCTCTCAGCACTCAGTTACTGTCCAGAGCAATAATTTCCAACTGTCATTGTCATAGTGGTAACTAACTTCTCTTTCCTAATGCACTCCCTCCCTTGGTGGCAAGCTTCCGACCATGGACCAGTCCTGGCCTGTTTCTACTGTCTTTGGGTATTATTCACATTGGTAGTGACCTTTAAGGGAGGTGAGATGAAACCAATCACTACGTTTCCTGGCATAAATCAAATGCAGTACATAGCAATGCTTCTATTAAGATTAATTGCAATAATGATACTAGTAATATCAGGAATAGTAGTAATTCTGAAAAAAAACTATTTGGGAAGAGAGTATTTTTTTTTCTCAGAAGCCCTACGTATTTCCTAATATGAAATAGGAATGAGGTTTAAAAAATCAAACAGTAACATTTTTTCCCTTTAAAATCCTGTAGAAAGCATACACACTAGGATAGGAATACGTTTCCTCTCAGGCCCAGAGTAAGCTTTTGTTCTCACCTGTTTTGACATTGCGTAATTGGATAGTAAACAAATTATGTCACATGCTCGGCGGATGCTGCTACATAATTTTGAAAGGCCACTAGAGGGTGTTATTCTGCAGGAAAATAAAAGCACCTCCCAACAGGAGCGTTCAGTCTGCAGCCAGCGGCGACGTCTGATGTTAGGGGCCAGAACTCAGCTCTCTGTGAGTATCCGGATACGATTTATTCATTTATCGTTCATGTCGGAAGTAAATAGCAGTAGTTCAGGTGAGCCACAAAAGTTGATTCAAAAGAAATCGTGGCCTTTTCTTTCCGTTTAGGTTAATTCTGCTGTGGAAAAGCTATGAGTATTTTTATTATTTTACCAAACAAAATTGAGAGGCTGTATGACTTTCTTATGACATCAGCTGGCTGTAATTTATGGGGTATTTTGACTCTGTATTTCCTTCTGTCTTTGGTAGTTTTCATCTTAAAGATTCGTGGAAACAAAGATCCAGTGTTGTTTTTGTCCTTAGCAAAATAATAATTCAGTGATCCAAAGGTCACACATCCGCGCAGGTGGGGTGCAGGTAAACTTAATGATGTGACCTTCATTTCTGCTACTGTCGGTTTGGACTGTCTGTCACGTCAGTGGGAGGTAATAGGAAGTGTCAGCTTCAATTATGAGCAACAGCTTCTAGTCTAAGGTTCATATCAATGAAAAGTAAATCTCTATCTTACACATTCAGTGTGGTCTGTTTAAAAGATTTCAGAAGATTATTGTCTTTTCAGTTGACTATAAAGTAATGATAGAGGTTGAAGATTTTCAGTGTTGAATTAAGAAATAAATGGGGAGGTCAGAAAGAATCCTTATTTTCCAGTGGAAGGAACAATATGAAAGCAGGAAGTTCGGAGCCTTAGATATCCCTTATCTTTGATAGTTTTTGGAGAGTTTTTTACTCTTAATAAATGATTTTGAAATATTCAAGAAGAGGGAAGGGATATGTGGATTAACTTGTATTAGTGAAAGCAGCAACTAAAAAAAGTTTAGACAAAATAACTAGAAGTGTATATTCTAAAAAATATGTTTAATTCTCCAGAGCCAAAGGAATTGATGAGCAATTCAGGTTGAATTTGATAATTAAAAAAGAACATTGTTAGGGGTGTCTAGAGAAGGCGGGGTGATGAGTGTGTGTATGTGTACACTTATGTACTTTGTGCATCACCTGTATTTGATTCCAATTCTAACACGCCATATCAGGAAGAGCGTCTTTACCTGTTCTAACATGCCATGTCAGGGAGCGCGTCTTTACCTGGTGAAATTTTCAGTGTCAATACAGCACCTTCAGCTTTGTTTTATCTTTGAAACTGCTTTATGTTTGTTTGTGAATTAAGTACTATGGGCAGTGGGAAGACAGACTCAGAAGCCTCTGGTTATTATTCACTGTTATATATTTTCAGTTCCATATTTCAGATCCTGTACAGAGAATTTAAGGTTGGCAATATTAAGTGCGACTGAAATCTGAAAACAGGTGCATTCTCTGTTGCCCTGTATCACAATCTGTTCTCTCTCTCCTCTTATTTTCTTGATATAAAACAATTTTACCTCAAAATTAAAAAACATATTGCCTTAATTTTTCATTGATATAATCATGTATTTTTAATTTAATTTCTGAACAGGAATAAAATGAAATGGGGTACCTGATTGTCCAGATTAGGAGAGTAAGGAAAGCCTATTTTATCTCTTTCTGAGTGATCTGAAAGGAAATTGTCAAGCCGGGGTGAATTTTTATTGAGGAAAATACCTCCATTTTATTTTTCAATATTTATAAAAGCTGAAGGAAAGAAAAACATCGAATTGGAAAGTTACAAGCTTTCTCACTATGGAGCGCAATTCATTGTTGTGGCCACTGGCTCTACCAAGAATAAAGCATATGCATACTTAAGCTTTAGGTCTGCTTCTTTGTTTACTTTTGGTGAAAATCAAGGATCTCTATTTGGTTTGCATCAGAAACTTGTCGGAGCAACTTCTAGAAAAGTACTGAAATTTATGTAAGCCAATGTAAGTATTTTCTGAGCTTTCTTTGGGAAAGACCCTACTGATTTGCCCATTTCTTGATTTCTTTCAAATTGTCGATTTCCTATTCTTTAGGTTGGAATCTTGTCTATGCTCAAGTAAAGTGTTTGAGGCTGATAGCAGTTGCCAGGTGTTGAAAATGTAGCCGGGAGAAAGTAGTTTATCTTTCTGTGCGCACTTCACCTGAGACTTTGCCATTACGGTTGTGCTTTTTTTTTTTTTCAAATTGGGTCACACCCAGGGGTGCTCAGGGGTTACTCCTGGTTCTGCACTCAGTAATTACTCCTGTCGGTGCTCAGGGGACCATATGGGATGCCAGGGATCAAACTCAGCTTAGCTTTGTACAAGGCAAATGCCCTACCAGCTGTATTATTGCTCCGCCCCAATTATAGGTACACTTTTTTTTTTCAAATTTCTTCCTAATCTTTCAAGGATCCAGCACCTGCTTTAGCTCACATCACCTTCTTGGTCCTTATGCTTATATGGTCAAGTAATTCTAGAAGGTCAAATTTTTATAGACTGAAAAACCAAGCAGAAATTCTGTGTGTAGAAATCCTGGTTTTCTTTTACTTTCCCCTTTGGAAATAAGAGGAGTAAGATGCTCCAGCATACTCTGCAGTGATCCCATAGGTCTCAAGCCCTGAAGCAGGCTTTTATTTATGACCTTGCTGAGCAGAGCATTATGGGCAGTCCTTAATCAAGCCAAACAGACTACAGCCTTGGTTTTTCCTGCCTAAATTAGACAATAAGCAATTGGTGAACGTGCTTTAGGGAATAGACAATGGCATTTTAACACCAATCTCCAGGATTAGCTAGTTCAGGCAAGGGGAACATCCCGGGTGAAGCCAAAGATAGAAAGGAGCATGGATAGTGTCCAGAGAAGGGAGTAGCAACTCAGGAGGATAAAGGGAAAATTCCTCCATCACCTGACTTCAACCTCCTGGGGTGAGAAACTTAAAAACCAGAGGAATGTCGAGAATAACCCCACCTGAATCTCTTAGTGTTATCCATGAGTTTGCTTTCTCACATTTGGAGTTTACCCATCAAGTTGTGGAACACTGAATTGTCATAGTCCTGCGGGAGGAAATCAATTTGCACTGGACCAAGAGAGACATTTTCTACTGTCATGCGGATGCTGCCTCTCTCTCACCTGGATCTGCCCAGGACTCCGGTGAGAGGGGTAAAATATGCCTCTAGAGAATCTAAAAAGGTTGGTCTAAAACTAAATCTTTTTTGTCGTTGATGTTTTGGACTATACCTGTTGTACTCAGGGCTTACTCCTAACTTTCTGCTCAGGGATCACCCTTGGAGGGGCACCGGGGTCCTCTAAGGTGACAGGGGTTGGACTTGGTCAAACGCAAAAGCAAGTGCCTTACCTGATGTCTAACCTCTCCTTCCCAACTTATTTTCCCTTTTCTATTTCCAAGCCAAATTATTATTCAGTTATCTTGCCCAGCTTAATTCCAGGGTTTGCAATATGTCAAGTGATCACACAGTGTTATTCTAGTAGTTACATATTAGAAAGAGTAGATGCTCTAAATGGAAATATTTATTTCCATGTGTTATGGTAGTCCTCAGCTAAAATTAAACTAAATTTAAACTCCCCTAAATTGCACAGTTGAAATGATATATCTCATAATTTTTAAAGGTAGTGTAGAGGTGAGATTTTTTTTTTTTGTAGCTCTAAACCACAGCCAACAACACTATAAGCATTTAACTCAAACTACAATAACATGCTACTACTAGCATGAGACAGGACATATGGAGATATTACTGGTGCCCGCTCTAGCAAATAGATAATAAACGGGAAGATAGTGATAGTGATAGTGACAATAATAAAACTGAATAAAAAGGAACCTGCCAAGGAGGCAGACTGGGGGGTGAGGGAGTACCAGAACATTGGGAGAGGGAAGTTGACACTAGGTGGTGGGGCTGGTGTTGGGACATACCAGCCACACTGGTAACTATTCGTTACCAGTGTGGCTTTATTTAAGGCCTGGGTAGCCCTGCTGGTATAAAGATAGTTTATTTTCTTGCTTTTTGGGTCATATCTGGTGATGCTCAGGGATTACTCGCAACAGTGCTTGGATTGGGATGCAGGGGATTGAACTTGGGTCAGCTGCGTGTAAGGCAAACACCCTACTCTCTACTATCACTCTGCCTCTCAGTTTCTAACTATATAAAAATAGCCATACACCTGTAAACAAGTTACCATATGCTGCAGATCCTTGCCAAATGCAGAATCCCACAATGATTGGTCCATTTAATGTTCAAGATGGAAAGCTTCTACTTAGGCTGAACTGATTCTAAGCACATGACTCACTGCAAAAACCAGTTGCACTCTAAGCCTCAGCAAAACATCAAAGTCAGCAGTAGCCTTATCTGGAGCTCAGCTAACGCCTCCAAACTCACTGTTATTTCATTCAACAAAAGACTGCTCATCTTTAACATTTCTGATTGAAGTCACCAAATTCTGATGTTTTGATGATCTTCCAAATTGTAGGGCCTCTAAATCAATATTTCTCAACTTTGTTCTGTGGCGCCTCTTTCAACCTTATTTCCTTCCTTAATTACCACACTCCTGTCCCATAAGTTAGCCCCTTACTCATGTGCTGTGGTTATCAACTTATACAATATCTGCCTATCTCACCTTTGAGCTATCCTGAATCCACAGGTTGAAAAAAGAAGCGCTAAACCACAGCACCAGGAATAACAGACATTAGTGCTTACAGGAAAAGCCAGAACACTGTCTTGTTTTAAGTGAAAATCAGAAAGTAACTCTACCCAAGATACTAAAGCTATTTCTAATAAAAATTTACCCCTTCCCTTAGAAAGCAACAGAATTGAGTTCTCAGACTTACATACTCAGATTTACCCAAGTGACCTTCTTTGATATAATCTTGAAACCAGTCCAACTCCTCAAATTAAAACTCAAACCAAACACAAAAGATGTATGCTAAGTAAATGAAAGCTTAACAGTCCAATGATCCAGCTGATGCACCATCCATTTCAGCTGTTCTATGCAGCTTCCCCAGGTGCTTTACATATGCTAGTTTATAAGTGTTTTCTTCAAACACTTGCTGTAACACCTCTGTAGAAATGCTTGGGTAAGTCTCATCTTTTCAAAAGGAGATTGAAGAGATTTCAAATAACATGAAGTAAAAACGAATCATACAGTGAAATGATTCACAGTTCACACAATACAGGGAGATGTCATTACACGAGGGAGGCTAAATGAGATGATATTTGTGAAAACATGTGAATAGTGAAATACCATATGAAGGTAAAATTTGGCTGTTATATTTTGTGCTAATGATTTCAACTTGAATTTCACAGTTCCTATTATAAGAATTTTCATGGGAGTTTTGAAATCTAACTCTGCTCTCATAAAACAGAGACCTTGAAGTAGTGAGGACACCAAGTCTTAGATTCTTCTCACAAGTTTAATTTATAGTCAAAGGGAGCCTGAAGACAGTTTGATTCCCTTAATGGTGTTTTGTTGGAGTGTTGAATACCTGAAACAATTGTACTGTCAACAACTTTTTAAATCAGGTGTTTAAATAAAGTTTAATTTTTTTTAAATGTGTTTGTGTTTGCCCAGATTCAAGTAAAATGAAGACTAGTAGGGAATGAGAGTCTGACAAATATGAAAATGTAACCATAGAAAAAAGTTTCAAAATCAACTCAGGATAGAAAAGTGATGTGTAGATTTTAAGACATAAGATAATTCAATTCCATATTATAACTACTGTTAG
Source organism: Cryptotis parvus (assembly GCA_021461705.1). NCBI lineage: Eukaryota > Metazoa > Chordata > Mammalia > Eulipotyphla > Soricidae > Cryptotis > Cryptotis parvus. The sequence goes on from JAJIBD010022162.1 coordinate 23,889, forward strand.
AAAAGCATTTGATCAGCAATGGTTTAATAAAAAATGATAATTACATTCAAAAGGCTTCAATATGCCTTTCATTACTGTTCTATAAACTTAGTATACATAGTTTATCAAGAAGGCTTATTAGTAACCTGATTTAAAATGGTTAGTTCAATCATTCATTATTTTGAAGTTGAATTGTTTTATTTAGCAAAAATGTAAGGAGACTCAAAGTGGGAGAGATTTTTTTAATTTAGTATTTTTATTATACCACCGTGAGATACATAATTACAAAGATGTTCATATTTGGATTATGGTCATACAGTGTTCCAGCACCCATCCCTCCACCAGTGCCCATTTCCCACCACCAGTGTCCCCGATTCCCTCCCCCTCCCCCTAGCCTGCCTCTATAGCAGGTTTATTATCTCTTTCTCTTTCTCTATCTCTCTTCCTTCTCTTAAACATTGTGGATTGCAATGCATATATTTAGGAATTGCTAATACTCTGTTCCCTTCTCTGGCTTACCTAACCTCTGACTTCCACACGTTTGTGTAATTTTCTTTTTTTTTTAATATTTTATTACACCGCCATGTGACATACAATTACAAAGATGTTCATGTTTGGGTTTCCCACATACAGTGTTCCAGCACCCATCCCTCCACCAGTGCCCATCTCCCAACACCAATGTCCCCACTTCCCTCCCCCTCCCCCAGCCCGCCTCTATGGCAAATTCTTTATCTCTTCTCTTACACATTGTGGATTGCAATACATACATTCAGAGATCATCATGTATATCCTCTTTCCCACATTCAATGCTCAGTTCTAGACCGGCATCATCACCCTTGACAAATATTAGCACACTGTTCCCCTCTCTGTCCCACCCAACCACTGATTCCCACATGTTTGTGGAAGATTCCACCTTTTCTTTTTTATTGAAAGATGCCATGTAGAGCCCTGGTTCCACAGTGTTCCAACACGCACCCTCCGCCCAAACCCATCTCCCATCACCAATGTCCCCACCTCCCTCCCCGCCTCCCGCACCCCAACCACCTGGCGGGTTCTGCATGTCATTTCCTTCCTCTCCACATCTCCTTCCCAACAAACTTTCCTGCTCTTCGTTGACTGCAATGCATTAAAAGACTCTTGGTATCCAGAGGAGCTCTCCTTTAATCTCTCTCCTCTCCTCTCTCCGTTTGTGTAATTTTCACATTTGACGAGACCTCCTGATCCATGTTTTGCCTGACCTTGGATATTTGTATCGTAATATGTATATATTTATATATATATATATTTGTCATGCAAATGCAGTCATTCTATATCTGTCTTTTAGCTTCTGGCTAATTTCACTCAACATGATCCTCTCCATGTCCATACATTTATAGGTAAATTTCATAATTTCATTTTTCCTAACAGCTGCATCCATTGTGTAGATGTACCACAGTTTATCCAGTCATCAGTTCTGGGCACTCTGGTTGTTTCCAGATTCTGGCTATTGTGAATAATGCTGCTACAAAAATAAGGGTGCAGATGGTATTTCCCTTGTGCGCTTTGGCTTCCCAAGGTATATTCCCAGGAGTAGTATGGCTGGGTCAAATGGGAACTCGATGTCTGGTCTTTGGAGGAATGTCTATATAGTTTTCCAAAAAAGGATGCACCAGTCGACATTCCCACCAACAATGGATGAGAGTCCCTTTCTCCCCGCATCCACACCAGCACTTGTTCTTGCTCTTTTGGATATGGGCCAGTCTCTGCTGTGAGATATCTTATTGTTGTTTTGATTTGCAAACTCTCTGATGATTAGTGATGATGAGCATTTTTTCATATGCCTTTTGGCCATTTGAATTTTCTTCCTTGTCAAAGTTTCTGTTCATTTCTTCTCCGCATATCTATTGATATGATCTTATGGCTTTTATTTTTCTCTTATTGATATGATGTATTATGTTGATTGACTTGCGAATGTTGAACCATCTTTGCATTCAAAGTGGGAGAGATTTTATACATCACATCTTAGTGCCAGCACATCTTATACATCACATCTCATCTTATACATCACATTACATCACATCTTAGTGCCAGCAACAAAAAGCACAATAACACTTTCTAGGTCTTAGTTAAATATCCTCTTTTAAAGAAAAAAATTCCCAATGGGAATAATACCACAGGGCCTAATCTAGTACTGGTTTTGAAAAAAGTAAAATTATTTTAACACAGTTGCTGTATTAGAAAACATGTTGAACATGACACAAGTTTTGTCTTTGCTTTTGCACAGTTTTGCTTGTAAGATGCAGTAAACTGCAGCTAATTAAATCTGACTTCAAAGGAATTCATACACAACTCAAGTATCTATCAGTTATCTTAGTTTATAAATTATATTTTTTCAGGCCCACCCATATCTGTTGATAGGAGTTTTGGACTTAGCAATTGTGTCTGTCTTTTCTGAAAATTACATGTCTTTTTTTTTCTTGCAAATTATACTTACAATTTTTTAAAAGTTCTAACACAATAACTTTTCAAGTTTTTTTTTTAATAACACATTTGTTTTAGGCATTAACTATCTATGCACCACTCCCACCACAATGTGACCTTCCTTTCTCCAATGTCCCCAGTTTCCTACCCACCACTCAGCTTGCCCCCTTGCAGGCACTAACAACTTGAGTTCATATTATTTGTTGCAAAACAAAGGCAAATGGGGTTGCCAAAATGTGTTTCAATAGAAGGCAATTAGTGACAATTGTTCTACTTCACAGTACCACTGTTACTGAAATCATTGTCTGATTTACTGAGCTGGTTGGTGCTAGCTCTTCTGTGTGATTGTTTAGACTCTTTGAACGAGGTGGTTTTCTATGCAACTTTCCTCTCAGAATTTCTATGGGCTGACAGTACTGTGAAATTTGGAGGTGTCAGCCTTGAGATTCAGGAGCTATAGAGATGGAACAGTTTGGTGGATTGGCAATTTTATGATGTTCAGTTGTGGATCTAGATTGTTTCTTTGACAGAGGGTGTCAGGTGGGGCTATGGGCTTCCCTTCAGGCAAGAAGGATTACCTGCCCATCCACATTCTGAGAAGGCCTCAGAATTGCCAGCCTTGCACCAGCTCTTGTGAACAAGAGCAAATTATGCATCTTTTCCAAGGCAAGGAGCCATATCTATTGAATTAAGTATGTATTATAGAAATGTTTCAATTGTGCTGCCATTTATATTAAGTTTATGTATTTTTCAAAAGATGTGTTTTGGATGAAATTTCTGAATGTTCTGTCCTTGACCTCAATTTTTTATTATGCGGTTTTAACAGTCCTGTAATTTTTTTTTTTCCCTTTTTTTTTTTTTTTTTTTTGCTTTTTGGGTCACACTCGGCAATGCTCAGGGGTTACTCCTGGCTCTGCACTCAGGAATCACTCCTGGCGGTGCTCGGGGACCATATGGGATGCCGGGGATCGAACCCGAGCCGGCTCAGGCCAGCCGCGTGTAAGGCAAACGCCCTACCTGCTGGGCTGTCGCCTCCAGCCCAACAGTCCTGTAATTTTAAGAAATGTATTTAGCCATATAGTAGCAGAAATGACTGGGTTTTATTTTAAATTTTTTATTCATCAATAAATTTCTCTAGTCTTTATTGTACAGTAGGAACCAGAAGCACTAAACACATGTGTAGATGTAAACAAAATGAACAAAACTGTGATAAAAAGCCAACAATGATTTAATATACAGAAAAATATACACATAAAATTTCTTAGAGTAATTAACTGTTTCTTCCTGAAGAAATTCTCCTTAACCTATGATTCAATAACATTTGATGTACATGGTCCTCAAACTGGGTCCTCTCAGCAATGCCACTCCTGGGAATATACTCTGGGAAGCCATAAACACGCAGTGGAAACACCATCCCTACTTTTATGTTCATAGCAGCATTATTCACAATAACCAGAATCTGGAAACAACCAGAGTGCCTGAGAATCGATGATTGGATAAAGAAGCTTTGGTACATCTACACAATGGAATACTATGCAGCTGTTAGGAAAAATGAAGTTATGAAATTTGCCTATAAATGAATGGACATGGAGAAGATCATGCTGAGTGAAATTAGCCAGAAGAAGAGAGTCAGATATAGAATGACTACATTTATTTTCATGACATAAATATATATGTGCATATTATGATACCAATATCCAAGGTCAAGTGAAACATATATCAGGAGGTCTTGTCAAAGGTGGAAATTATCACAAATGTGTGGGAGTCAGAGGCTAGGTAAGACAGAAAATGGAACAGTGTGCTAACAATTGTCTAAAGTACTAATACCAACCTAGAACTGAGCATTAAATACAGGCAAACGATACACATGACAACCCTTTAATGTATGTTCTGTAATCCACAATCTGAAAGGGAAGGAAAAGAGAAAGAGATAGAGAGAAAGGGAAAGAAATAAAGAACCTGCCATGGAGACAGTCTAGGGAGGGGAGGGAATTGGGGACATTGGTGGTGGGAAATGGGCACTTATGGAGGGATGGGTGCTGGAACACTGTATGACCGAAACCCAAATATTAACATCTTTGTAATTGTATATCTCACTGTGGTATAATAAAATACTTTAAAATAACTAAAAAAAAAAAGGGTCCTCTGAGAACTTTTCGCTCTCTCTTCCTGAGAACTCTTATCTATAATAATTATTTACTGAGGGCCATGTGATCCAAACTAATAGAGTGATAAATCCTGCCCAACTTTTTTCTAGGTCCGGTTATGAAACAGTACTATCTTCTCAGTATACTTAGCTGTAATGAGGAAATACATCTGGAAGTATGTATGAAATACATTACATTGCCATTTTACACACAATACAGGAAAATATTAATGGGGAACACAAAAAATGAAAAAGTGACAGTGGAAATAGTTTCTGTTACAGAAACAAGTTTATCCCTAGCACATTTGATTATACAACATGGGACAGTTTATTTATTTTAACATCTGTTGTTATTGTCCTTAAGTAGGCACATTTATAGTAGTAATACCGTTCATAGTTTTGACACATAGCTATCACATCTCACCACCTCCAAAGTGTGGTGTCCACTCCTGCCCTTAAGTTTCTTCTGTCCACTTCTTCATTTCTCCTAATTCCCCATACAAAGCTTTACACCCTACAACTTGATAGTTTTGTAGTCCGGGCCCAGAGTTTGAAAGACTGGATTTTAAATTCTGCTTATCACTTGCATTTCTGTTTTGGAACAAATATTGAACAAGTCATACATTGTCTTCACTTTTTTGTTGTGTTAATAGTTCATTGATTGTTCGTTGAAATACCCATGAGAAGTGTCTGATGGTTCATTTCTTTGGGCAGTAAGTTTCTAAATTTACATATACAGGTAAGGAGCAATTTTCTGTGAATATATGCCTTCTTTTTTATTTTTAAGTTTTTGGGTTGTATCTCTGGTGCTCAGAGCTTACTCCTGGCTGTGTTCAAGGGAAATATATATATCTTTTAAAACAAGCATAAACATGTAGCATTCTGCCTTTAAAATCATAAATACTGCTTAATGGTGGTCATGCATTCTTATTTTTCTTTTCTGCTGAATTTGAAAGGAAATTTAGCATTTAAATCTTCCATATATCATGCTTAATAAATATTTATATGATGTACACAAAGTAATAGTATTTCTCCCCAAGGATTTGATTTTTATTTTGTGTTTGTGCTAAGTTCAGGCACATAATAGACCTTAAATGGCTGTGCTTTTGCTGTGATAGTTTTTAGAAACCTTTTCTTTTCTATCCTTAACTTCATTGGTACATACTTGACAAATGAAACTTAGATATTCTCAACAAGAATCCACAGCTGTAAACAGACAAGATAATTCTTCCTCATAAAACATACATACATATAGATATGGCTGTGTATATGTATAAGCTATTCATTAATATTGTATTCTGAGTTGTATTCTCCATTGAATCCTTTAATTTATTTGTTTCTTTTTGACCTAGATAACCAGCTGCATGGCTACTTCAGTGTTTATAAAGTTTGACCGCATTCTAGCTTGCTTAGGGCATTGACTATATCCAACACCCTGATAATACATATCCTTGAATTAAAACAATTGATTAAAAATTAACAATCATGGCACATGTTCTAGATTAAAGATGGTAAATTGCCATTTCAGTTATTTCAGTTTTTCTATTATATGGAATGACTTGGAATTTTCATTTGTGTTTAAAGTTTGAGCAGTAAAACAGTCAGAATGATAAATTTTTGTTTGGTAAATCTTAATTTTGGTTCTCTAAAGTTTTTATTGAGATCAAATAATACTTTCAAAAGTAAAATTTATTTCTATATGTGTGGATTGCATTAAAACTTAGAACAGGTACTAGAGAGATGGGGTTTTGTTTTCCTGGCATGTGGCCAACCCCATTTCAATCCATGGCACTGTACATGCACCATTGAGGAATCACCAGAAGTGAATCCTAAGCACAAGGTGTAGGGCCAGAAATAAGTTCTGAGTACTGCTAGGTATGGCTCACCCAGAAAAGGTAAAACTAATCAACAAAATATTTTGTTGATTTCATTTCATCTCCCCAAAAAAAGGTAAAACTAATCAACAAAATATTTTGTGAGTTTGCATTAGTAGACAGTAATTTTGGTTTATAAAAACTTAACCTTCAGGAAATAATAAAACTTAGGAAATCAATAAGTTGGAAACCAAAAAGACAATTCAAAAGATTAATGAAACCAAGAGTTGGTTTTTTGAAAAAAATAAACAAGATTGACAACCATTGGCAAGACTTGTAAGGACAGGGAAAGAGAAAACCCAAATAAACAGAATCAGAAATAAAAAGGGTGACATCACAACAGAAACCACAGAAATCCAAAAGATCATCAGAGATTACTTTGAGAGCCTGTATGCCGTGAAACACGAGAATCTAGAAGAAATGGATCAATTCCTGAAGTCCTATAACCTCCCACGGCTGAAACAAGAAGACCTCCAATACCTGAATAAACCCATCACCATCGAGGAAATAGAAACAGTAATTAAAAGTCTGCCCAAACACAAAAGCCCAGGTCCAGACGGATTCCCTAGTGAACTCTACCAAACCTTTAAGGAGGACCTACTGCCAGTCCTTTTCAAGCTCTTCCAGGAAATAGAAGAAACAGAAACACTCCCAAACAGCTTCTACGAGGCACATATCACCCTGATACCCAAAGAAGGGAGAGACAACACAAAGAAAGAAAACTACAGACCAATATCCCTGATGAACACGGATGCTAAGATCTTCAACAAAATACTAGCAAACAGAATCCAAAGACTCATCAAGAAGATTATACATCATAACCAAGTGGGATTCATCCCGGGAATGCAAGGATGGTTCAACATTCGCAAGTCATCAACATAATACATCACATCAATAAGAGAAAAAATAAAAACCATATGATCCTTTCAATAGACGCAGAGAAAGCATTTGACAAGATCCAGCACCCGTTCATGATTAAAAACGCTCCAGAAAATGGGAATTGAAGGGACTTTCCTCAAGATAGTTACAGCCATCTACCAAAAACCCACAGCAAGCATCATTCTCAATGGGGAAAAGTTGAAAGCCTTCCCCTGAGATCAGGGACAAGACAAGTTTGCCCACTCTCACCTCTTTTATTCAATATAGTACTGGAAGTACTTGCCATAGCAATCAGAGAAGAAAAGGACATCAAGGGCATCCAGATAGGCAAGGAAGAAGTCAAGCTATCATTATTTGCAGATGACATGATATTATACCTAGAGAACCCTAAACTCTCTACCAAAAACTCCTAGAAACAATAGACGCATATAGTAGAGTGGCAGGATACAAAATCAACACCCAAAAGTCAGTGGCTTTCCTATATACAAATAACGAAAGAGAAGAAAGGGATATTAAGGAAACAATTCCATTCACAATTGTGCCACAGAAAATCAAATACCTAGGAATCAACTTACCCAAGTATGTAAAGGACCTGTACAAAGAAAACTACAAGACACTGCTCCAAGAGATAAAAGAGGACACAAGGAAATGGAAACACATTCCCTGTTCATGGATGGGGAGAATCAACATTGTCAAAATGGTAATACTCCCTAGAGCTCTGTACAGATTCAATGCAGTCCCTATGAGGATACCGATGACATTCTTCAAAGAAATTGACCAAACGCTCCTGAAATTTGTATGGAACAATAAACCCCCAAGGATAGCTAAAGCAATCCTCGGGAAAAAGAAGATGGGAGGCATCACCTTTCCCAACTTCAAACTGTACTACAAGGCAGTAGTAATTAAAACAGCATGGTATTGGAATAAAAACAGACCTGTGGACCTATGGAATAGAATTGAGTATCCTGACACCCAACCTCAAACACATGATCATTTAATCTTTGATAAAGGTGCAATGAGTCTAAAATGGAGTAAGGAAAGCCTCTTCAACAAGTGGTGTTGGGAAAACTGGGCAGCGACATGTAAAAAATGAATTTGGACCTGTGTCTAACACCTTGCACAAAAATCAGATCAAAATGGATTAAAGATCTCAACATCAGACTTGAATCCATAAAGTACATTGAAGAAAATATAGGAAAAACCCTCCACGACATTGAAGCTAAAGGCATCTTAAAAGGTGAAACATCACTAACAAAGCAACTAGAAGAAAAGATAAACATATGGGACTACATGAAACTAAAAAAGATTCTGCACCTCAAAAGAAACAGTGACTAAGATACAAAAGCAGTCCACAGAATGGGAAAGAATATTCACCCAATACCCATCTGATAAGGGGTTAATATCCAGGATATATCAGGCACTGGTAGAACTTTACAAGAAGAAAACAAACCCCATTAAAAAATGGGGGAGAAGAAATGAACAGAAACTTCAGCAAGGAAGAAATTCGAATGGCCAAAAAACAGATGAAAAAATGCTCATCATCACTAATCATCAGAGAGATGCAAATCAAAACAACAATGAGATACCACTTTACACCACAGAGACTGGCACATATTCAAAAGAGCAAGAACAACAAGTGCTGGCGTGGATGTGGGGAAAAGGGGACACTCATCCATTGTTGGTGGGAATGCCGGCTGGTACAGCCTTTCTGGAAAACAATATGGACTTTCCTCCAAAGACTAGAAATTGAACTCCCATTTGACCCAGCCATACCACTCCTGGGAATCTACTCTGGGAAACCAAAAATACACAGCGGAAACACCATCCCTACTTTTATGTTCATAGCAGCATTATTCACAATAGCCAGAATCTGGAAGCAACCAGAGTGCCCGAAAATCGATGACTGGATAAAGAAGCTTTGGTACATCTACACAATGGAATACTATGCAGCTGTTAGGAAAAATGAAGTTATAAAATTTGCCTATAAATGGATGGACATGGAGAAGATTATGTTGAGCGAAATTAGCCAGAAGGAGAGAGACAGATACAGAATGATCATGCGTTTATTTGCATGGCATAAATATATATACATATATATGTACATATTATGATACCAATATCCAAGGTCAAGTGAAGCATATATTGGGAGGTCTTGTCAAAGGTGGAAATTATCACAAACGTGTGGGAGTCAGAGTTTAGGTAAGACAGAAAATGGAACAGGGTGCTAATAATAGTCAAGTGTACTAATGCCAACCTAGAACTGAGCATTAAATAGAGGCAAAAGGATTCACATGACAACCTTTTAATGTATGTTCTGTAATCCATAGTCTGGAAGGGAAGGAAAAGAGAAAGAGAGAGAAAGGGAAAGAAATAAAGAACCTGCCATGGAGCAGGGCTGGGGAAGGGGGAGGGAACCGGGATGTTGTTGGTGGGAGATGGGCACTGGTGGAGGGACGGGTGCTGAAACACTGTATGACCAAAACCCAAACATGAACTTTTTAATTGTATATCTTTTTATTTGTATATCTCACGGTGGTATAATAAAATACTTAAAAAAAACTTAACCTTCAAAATCTGGCATTATTATATATACACAAAATGTCATAAAATAAAAAATTTGCTCTCATATTTTTGATTACTCATTCTAGCCTATGATTGTTATTAAAGTAAATGTTATATGAGTGGGAAGTGCTAAAAATGATATGCTTTCTTCATCTTTAATTTTTAATCGAGATATTGGGATTTACACTCCTATGCTTTTCATGCATACAGGTGTGTCAGTTCTCACTTTCATAGATATTATGGAGTATCCTGCTTTTTCAGATTGTTTGTTTCTCCTTTTTCCTACCTCCGTTCTTTCCCTTTGTTTCATCCTAACATAAGTTTCCCAGGGCAGGAAATGTCTTCCTTTTAAAGAACTATAAAAAAGTCACTCGCAGTATTTACAGATATAGTTTTCCTGTGTTGTCAAAGAAGCTTACAGTAATCCTTCCTCAGACCTGAGCAAGATTAGCTGTAAAAAGCTTGAAGAAGCCAGTGAGATTAATGTTTTGCAATGTAAAGGCAGTGTAATGAGCATTCTTTTGATGAAAGTAATCTTATTTAATGCCCAAGAGACTGGTCAGATTAAATGGTCACCATATAAGTTCTGAGGCTGTTCAGCAAACCCATTCATATATCTAATTCCTCTTCAATTGACAAGCATAGCTGGAAACTGCTTTTTGAGGATTCATAGTTGGAGGATTCAGGAAAAACGATGGATCTCCACAGACAAAGGATAGTAAAATAGTGAAAGGCATTGGTAGTCGAAAGAGCCATTTCCCTCCTGTATTCCTGCTTCTAAAGAGAATGACATCAAGAACTTTTGGAGATATAAAAGCAGAAATATTCATAAAAAGATGAGTTCAGTTTGAGTTCTAGATTCTCATTTAAGTTCTTTACTAAATAAGTGGTTGGTCGGTCGATTTGGAGACATCTGCTGGACTAGAGCCATTACTGACTGGATCCCACAGGATGTCTAAAGATCACGTGGCCGCCCACCTACAAGATGGTCAGACCTCTTTATCAAGAACCTGAACGAGCGGTTTGAGGCTCTTCAGATTCCTGAAGCAAGCAGATGCCATTGGGCTACACTGGCATGTGATAGGGTCAAATGGAAATGTTACTGGCACCCGCTCAAGCAAATAGATGAATAACAGGATGTCAAGTGATCAAGTGACTAAATAAGCATCTAGATTAAAATGGAGGGACTCGGCAACAGGATCTATCCACATTCTCCTTTCAAACTATTTACACTGGTCTGTTAAAGATGAACTCAAGCACTTGGTTTGCTCTTTATATCTTGGTTACTATGAATAGCATTGCTGTGAACCCAAGTACCCCAGATAGGAGAGTAGATAGAAGAAACCAGTATAGAATGGAACTCTGCTCAGCTGTCATAAGAGATGACGCCATGAAACTTGAGCTGTGTGGAAGGAACTAGATGGACTGTTGCTGAGGCAAGTCAGGAGAGTGACAGATGCAGACTAAACTCTTATATGTGGACTATCAGGAAGCACATAAAGAGGATAATAAGGTCTGGAGTGATATAATACAGCAGGTAGGGAGTTTGCCTTGTATGTAGATGAACCTGGTCTGATCTCTGGTATCCAATATGGTGCCCAGAGCCTGAAAGGAATGCTCTTTGAGTGCAGAGCAAAGGATAAGCCCAGGGCACAACTGGGTGTGTCCCAAAAAACAAAATAAAAGAGAAATAAAAAGAAGAAAGGGAGTAACAAATGACCCTGGCATCAGATCCTTAGAGTCGGAATACAGAACTGAACTTACCGAGAGGGGATGGATGATGGGTGGGAGAGAGCATTGGCACCCTGGGGAAAGGACACAGGCATGAAGATGGAGGTGGGGATGGAACACTCCGAGCCTGAAGCTGGATTAACAGTGTTATAGATCAGTGTTATAGTGTTATAGATCAGGGTGCCCAAAGAAAATATTTTTAGGATTAAAATAAGATTAACTGGAGCTAGAAATGTACCACAAAAACCGTTCTTTGATGTTTGATAGTAAGAAATTTTGAAGTCATACTTATTTTTGACAAAAATAAAGTATAGGAGAATATTGTCATTGAAAAAATGACATAGGAATCACACATCTCAGCACACACCCAATGAAATAATTTTTATTATTAGTGGAATTTTTTATTTTGATACACACCTAGTGGTGCTCAGGGGTTAGTTCTGGCTCTGTGCTCAGGTTAGTATATGGGTCCCAGAGATCAAACCCAAGTATGTTCCTTACCCACTATATTATTGTTCCAGCCCCCAAACAATTAGTATTAAAATGACTGGTATAACTTTAATGATCTTATACATTTAGTTTTTTTTTAATTTTACTTAAGCTATTATTCAGACCCATCCACTTCAGACCCACAGCTGCACTGCTCGGCCAGCCCCACATGGAAGCAACACATGGAGCTGGCCTCCTGGTAAGGGGCTCGGCCAGCCCCCTGGCAAAGTAGTCCAACATTGCTCCAAGGATTTGCTCTCTGCATGGAGGAGAGATCATGCTGGCCCGACTCGGAGTGGAGTTTTGGGCCCTGCCCTTCTCCTCCGCCTCCATGCCAGTTGCCCCAGAAGAGAGAGACTCACCCACGCCAGACCACAGCTCCCTTGGCATGCTGCTGCTTTGCGGCCACACAATGTTCTTAGAGAATGCTGATTTCAGGATAAAATCCTTCCCAAGATCTTTCACATTTATACATTGTATACAGTTCTAGACAGTTTCTAACTGATACCAGTTAGCCTAGCAAGAAACCAGAGCAAACCACACATCATGCAGTCAGTCATTCTCAACATCCAGACTCCATAGTTCCTCAAAGCTCCATCCAAGAAAAAACCCGATCTTTCCCTTTAAGTTTCATCAGTAAATGCTCCAGATGAGAGCCTTCTACTGAGGCTATACCACCTACACGGCAGAGCCTGGCAAGCTACCCGTGTTTTATTTACTTGTTATGCCAAAACTTAGTAACAATTATGGACCTCAGTTCTATGACCTGAAGAATGGTTTCAGGCTCTTCCTGTCTCTGGAGCAAGCAGATGCCCTTCAGTTACACTTGCTTGTGACAGGACTTAGGGAGATGTTACTAGTGCCCACTCGAGCAAATCGATGAACAATGGGAAGACAGTGATACAGTGAAGCTATTATTCAAACATTGTCACTTGTCATTTGTCTTCCCATTTCATCAATTTGCTCAAGTGGGCACCAGTAACATCTCCATTCATTGGGAATGAAGTCCATTATTGTTTCTGTTTTGGGATATTTAATACGCCACAAGTAGCTTCCCCAGGCTCTACTGTGGCTCTGGGTTCATCCCAGGGGGCCCAGTCTTTTTCCCCTGTCAGTCCATCAACCATCCAGGGCCCACAGGGCAGAACCCTGGGTTAGACAAGCCTGACTCCTGTACAAAAAAGTTACAGCAAATGCCCAGAAACCTAATACCCAGTTGTACACAAATGCAATCATTTTGTCATTTTCTCTTCAGATTTATTTTGACGCAAAAAGAAATGAGTTACTTTTGACGAGATTGGGCATGTTCAGGTATTATGGCCATAGATTGAGTTACTTTTGAAACCTCTTTCCTTCACCTGTTCCTGTTTGCTTCCTTTTATCTGTAGGCACAAGCACCATCACTTTTTCATTTTGTTTTTGGACCACAGTTAGTGGTGCTCATGGGTTACTTCTGCACTCAGGAATATACTCCTGGTGGTGCCGGGATCAAACCCAAGTTGGCCATGTGGAAGGTATGCATCCTATCTGCTATACTATCGCCTCCAGCCCCACAAGTACCATCTTGCATTTTGTAATTGCTATCATGCATGATAGAGGTCACTGTTTACTGCGAGGTCCAAATCACAATGTTAACCTTCTTCACATTTATAGAGAAATTACATCACAAACTGGTTAAATATTTCAGGAGCTTCAGATCATTTTATCATAACCGGACTACTTGACTTTGGGACATTTTTTGCTTGGGGGGGAAAGGGCACATCTATCATGCTCAGGGCTTACTTCTGACTCTGTGCTTAGAAATCACCTGGAAGTGCTCCAGGGACATATAGGGTGCTGGATTTTGAACTGGGTCAGCTGCATGCAAGGCAAGTTTTCTACCCATAGTACTATAACTCTCTGTAGACTTCTGAGCACTTTTCATCTCTCTCTCGCTATCTATCTATCTACTCTCTATCTCTCTAACTCTCTATCTCTCTCTCTATCTCTCTAACTCTCTATCTATCTATCTATCTATCTATCTATCTATCTATCTATCTATCTATCTATCTATCTATCTATCTATCTATCTATCTATCTCTGTCTGTCTGTCTGTCTGTCTATCTGTCTATCTATCTATCTATCTATCTATCTATCTATCTATCTATCTATCTATCTATCTATCTATCTATCTATCTATCTATCTATCTATCTATCTATCTATCATCTCTATCATCTCTATCTATCTATCTATCTATCTATCTATCTATCTATCTATCTATCTATCTATCTATCTATCTATCTATCTATCTATCTATTTTTTGCTTTTTGGGTCACACCCAGCAATGCTCAGGAGTTGCTCCTGACTCTGCACTCAGGAATTACTCCAGGCCGTGCTCAGGGGACCATATGGGATGCTGGGGATTGAACGCTTGGTCAGCCATATACAAAGCAAACGCCCTTCCAGCTGTGTTATCGCTTTGGCCCCATTGAGCACTCATTTTAGCTATAGCTAATTCTGCATTAACTTTCTGTTCTCAGTAGAGCCAAACCTTAGCGTCATGCTTAGCTCCTTTTTGTTGGGGCCTGGCTAAAGAGAGGCAGTAAAACTACAGACCTATGCATGAACACTCAGAGGAACGTGTGGGTGGCAAACAGATAAATGTCTGTGTAGGAAATGAGTAGTAGGAGCCTGCAAATAAATTCTTTCTTCCATGGATTGGAGAGTCTCAGAAGACACTTTCATGAGGTGATCAATCAGTCACACTTAATACCTTGAACTGTCTGTGTGTCTTCTCTGACTCATTCCTCTTCCTTGTTTCTGCTCCATGGGATTATGCTATCCAATAAAGCAGTAAGCTTTTACCCAAGGCTATGTATACATTGCTGGGAGGCCAGATTAAAACACAGGCATTTATCTTGTTTTAGCTCTATGCTTTTTTTTTTTTTGCTTCATTTGTCCATATTTTATCTATCATTGCCATTTGTAGAATATTGGGGTATGGTATACTTCACTCTTTCATCTTGGCTAGAATCTTTGATTATTAGCAGTCCTTGCTAAAAGACATCAAATTTACTTTACTTAATATTTGCCAAGAAATATTTAGCATTAGATGTTTATATATTTTCTATTATATATAAAGCAGTATGGATTTTTTTTTTTTATTTTGGGCCACACTGGGTAGTACTCAGGGCTTACTCCTGGCTTTGTGCTCAGGAATAGTACCTGATGGGTCTTGGGGAGTATAGTGGGTGCTGGGAGTTTAACCTGAATTGTCTCTGTGAGGGCAAGCATCCTACCCACTGTACCCTCTCTAGCTCCTATAACTTTTTTAGCAGAAAGTCTGACATAGAATAAAGAAACTGAATTTTGGTTCCATGTCTGTGCCTTTTCTACAATATTATTCCCAGTAATTCCTAGAGCTGGGACCACCTTTCCTATGCCTTGTACCTATATGCACAATTAATGATAGCTCAAGTATGTCCTGTCCCCACTCCCCGAGTTCTTCCAAGATGAACAGAAATTATTCACACTCATCCTTACAAACGGCGTATTGTCTGCTCCAGTTTGCTACTAGTTTATGGGTGTGGAACAGACGTGACATCCAGGGTATACCTAAATAGAATTTTGTATTGATAGACCCAAAGATACATATCTATACATACACATAGATGGGTTTCCCTCTTAAGAACATAAAGTATTACTATCAGATGGCCAGAAATTCAAGTGTGTTGATGGCACAGATCATTCCTGTTGCTAAGTGCAGCTGATTGGGTAAAGGTCAGAGTAGAACTAAAGAGGGAAATAATTTGCAAATATAATACAGTAAGTCAAGGTATAACTCATAGTAAGAATCTATAACATCATAAGACAAGTGTCTCATAAGCAATAAAAGCTACTGCTTTCACTATCTTTAAAGAAAGATGAAAGGGGAAGAGTGATGTAACCAACATTGTGGATGAAGATTTGGCACATGATGGGATGTGGGGGTGGGGAGAGAAAGACCTACAATCCAAAAAATGTCTCCAAAGCTTGAAATTTGGATACTGTCAGAAGTTAATTATGTTATTTTATGAGACAATGAAATAGAAAAAGAAATGTTTAAGGAAAAGTAGATAAACTTGGTTATTAACTGACCTTAAAATGAAAGACTATTCATTTTTTTCAAGAATTTGTTCATTCAATTTGTATTGTGCACCAGGCATTGTGATAAACTCAAATCATACAAATGTTACTGTCAGAAAACTCCCCAAAGAGGCAATTCAGGTGGCTTAAATACAAGAGAAATATAAACCTGTTTGAAATAATTTTGTAATAGAGGTAATATAAAGTTCATACTATTGAATTGACTATGATGGTAAAATAAACTTGAGATAAAATTTAATCAAAATTTGGGTGAGAAATATGGTGTCTTAATAGTATGGCATGTCTAAGCTCCAAAATAGAACATATTTCTTGGCCATATCAGTACAAATGCACAATAAAATAAAATCAGAACATGTTTTTGAAATGAATGCATATGCATTGCAAACTCTCAGTTTGCATCTAGGGCATTGTGTTCAATTTTAGGCTTTACATTTTAAGTACTTATCCATCAGATGCGCTAATTTTGTGTCATGAAAAAAAGCATAACGTTACAAGTGGAGAAAAATGGATCTGATGTGATGGTTTGCCACATAATGCCAATGTCATAAGTGAAGCTATTTAAATTGAAATACTAAGGTGGAAGATAAGTTATAACATCTAATAATAATAGTTTTTAATAATTGGAATTATCTTCTGTGAGAAAGTTGCTTACACAAAGTAGTCATCATTTCTTCATTAGCTATAAGAAAAAGGAAAAAGTCATACAAATGTATATACATATATACAAACTTATGTATTTGTCTCTTTGTATATTTACATATATACAAACTTATATATCACTTGTATCACTTGTCTTCCCGTTGATCATCAATTTGCTTGAGCAGGCACTAGTAACATCTCCATACGTCCTGTTACATGGGAGATAGCCCAAGGGCATCTGCCCACCCAGGAACATAAAGAGCCTCAAACCATTCCATCAAGTCATGGGAATGAGGTCTATAATTATTACTGGTATTTGGCATGTCAAATACGACACAGGTAGCTTGCCAGGCTCTGCTCTGCGTGTGGGATACTCTTGTAGTCAACCTCAAAACTCAAGCATTTATCAATGAACTGTGGCTGCTTTGCACTGCAAGCTGGGCTGTGATCAGCTCTTCTGCTGGGTGGAGCTCTGACGAGAGGGGAGTCCGGATGTGGAAAATGGCAGCCCTCATGGTGTGGGGGTTCCCTGTGGCTTCTTGTGAGGCTCAGCTGGGGTAGTGGGCCAAGGCTAGGACCCGCCATCCCTCCCAGGCGCCTTGTGATCAGCTGGGAGAGCCAGAAACTTATATATACAAACCAGATTTACAATATGATTAATGATAGAGTGTTCTAGTACATACCCTCTGGGCTATCTGCTTCCCTTCTGTTCTTCAGATCTCCTCACACACCTGCTCCCAATCCCTGGGAAAGCGCACTTCTGTGGACAAGTTCTCAGGTTCTGTTGCTTTTGGCTGTTCGTTGTCGTACTAGGTGTCTTTATATACCACACACCGGAGGATCATTTGTGTCTGCCTCTCCCTTGACTTCTACATAATTCCCATGTCTGTCTGCATCGTGGAAAATTGTGCAATTTTATATTTTTCTTATAGCTGAGTAGTAGTCCATTGTGTTTACATAGCATAGTTGTTTTTTTTTTCATCCAGTCATCTCCTTTTTAGACATTTGGGTTGTTTCCAGAATTTTGTTTTTGTGATCAGTGCTGCACTGAACATAAGAACACAAACATCTTTTGAAAGAATTTTTTGGGTGCTTGGGATAAATGCCCAGAAGTGGAACTGCTGAGTCAAATGGAAGCCACCTTCATAGTTTTCTGAGGACTGTCCATATTGTTTTCCAAAAAAAGCTTGGGGCTGGAGCAATAGTCCAGTGGGTAGGGCGTTTTGCGTTGCACACAGGAACCCAGGTTCAATCCCTGGCATCCCATATAGTTCCCTAAGCACCGCCAGGAATAATTCCTGAGTACAGAGCCACGAGTAACCCCTGAGCATTGCCGGGTGTGACCCAAAAAGAAAAAAAGTTTTTAACTAGTCTATAGTGAATGCAGGTTCTTTAAACCCATATCCATGCCAACTCTGGTTGTTAATTTTTGATGTGTGCCAGTCTCATGGATGTGATATCTCAGTTTTGTTCTGCTTAGGTAATGGAGAGCATTTGTTTCATAAAACCTTTAGTTATCTAGATTATTTTTTGAGGAAGTTTCTGTTTATCTCTTTTCCCCCTTTTTTGATAGGGTTGTTTTTCTGTTAAATTTTATAAGTGCTCTGTATATAATGTATAATAACTTCATCAGATGAGTTATGGGTATTTCCCCCTTAGTCTGTGGGTGTCTTTTAAAAAAATTTATTTTACCACCATGAGAACAATATTAAAAAGATGTTCATAATTGGGTCTCAGTCATATATTGTTCCAGCACCTATCCCTTCACCAGTGCCCATTCCCACCACCAATGTCCCCACATTCCCCTCTCCCAGCTCCAGAGCAGGCATTTCTTCCTTCGCTCCCTTTCTCTCTGTCTCTCTCCATCTCCTTCTTCATCTTCCCCAATCCTTATTACACCATGTGATATATAGAATTACAAGGATGTTCATAACTGGGTCTCTACAATACAGTGTTCCAGAATCCATCCCTCCACCAGTGCCAATTCCCACCATCCAATTCCCAAACACACCCACCCAAACTCGCCTGCCCCTATTGCAGGCACATTTTACTTATCTATCTCTTTGTCTATGTCCCTGTATTTCCCAATCTCTCTTCTATTACACTTTATGGCTTGTCCTATGGATACTAATAATGTATGATGTATCTATCTGATTATTTAATAGTGAGTTGTAGTGTGACATAATAATTCCTCATTCCCTAAAACCTCTCCAGTTTGATGCAAATAGAATGATCGTTGAAGTGTACAAGTGAGAAAGATCCTGAAAGGACCTGGTGCTAAAATACATTGAGTCAAAGATTAAACCACGGTGGCAGAGCCGCCACGCGCCTACGAGCCTTGGATCTGAAGTCTCTGTCTTGCGGCGGTTGGCTGTGGTGGCTGAGCTCAGGGCCACACCCACTGGGCTCGGAGGCTGGGGACTGAGTGGAGGCCCCCAATCCTTGCTCCAAATCCAGCAGGCCTAGGAGCTATGTAGGACACGACCAGGCGCTGGCTGTGGGTGTCTTTTTATTCTGGTCATCATTTCCTTTGCATTGCAGGTGCTTCATCATTTGATGTAGTCCCGTTTGTTTATCTTTGCTTTGGTTTACTTAGCTAGTGGCACTGAATCATTGAAGATGCCTCTAGAGTCAATGTCATGAAGAGTTCTATGTTTTCCTCATTATAATTTATGGATTTAGGCCAAATATCAATGTTTTGACCTATCCACGTCACCTTGCCTTTTATGCATAGTGGGAGAACAGTTTTTGGATTTATTTTTTTTGTACAAGGGATCAACCAGTTTTTCCAACGTCATGTTGAAAAGAATTTCCTTGCTTCATTAATAGTCTTTGCCCCCTTGTCAATATTAGCTGTCCATATACCTGATGATCTGTATCTGGACTCTCACCTGCTTTTCATTGGTCTGAGGGTATATCTTTATTCCAATACCACACAGTCTTATTTACAATAACTGTATAGCATAATTTTAAGGTGGGTTAAAAGAAGCCCCCCAATTTTCTTGTTTTCTAGGGTTGCTTTTTGGTAGTTAGGGGCTTTTGTTACTCCATATAAATTTTAACAGCTTTTTGGTGTATATTTCTAAAATTATCATTGATTATGTATAGTGCTTCAGGCAATACAGTCATTTTGACAATATTAATCCTTTTTCTTCATGGCCAGTGGATATGCTTCCTCTTCAGTGTCTTTTTAAAAATTTTCTTTCAGGACTGATCTAGTTTGCTTTGTATAAATATTTCATCTTATTAAGCTAATTCACAGGAACTTGAGTTTTTTGAGGGGCAATTATGAATGGGATTTTTAAATTTTCTCTTCTGTATTTTCCTATAGAATGCCCTGGATATCTATGAGTTGATTTGTAACCTGCCATTTTACTGTACATATTTATTGATCTTTAGAAGCTTTTCTGGATAGTGTACTATACAAGTGTATTGATTTTAGAAACTTTTTCTAAGTATTGTATCATGTTATCTTTAAATAGTGATGGTTTGACTTCGTTTCTAATATGGATCCACTTAATATCTCTTTCTGGTAACTGCTGTGACAAGGACTTCCAATGCTGTCAATCATAGCAGTGAAAAGTGGGCAGCTCAGTCTGTGTCTAACACAGAAGAAAAGGCTTTCAATTTTTTGCAATGAGTATTCTAGTTTGGGTTTGTTGTATATGGTTTTAACTATATTTGGGGCAGTTATTTCTATTACCATTTTAAGAGTTTTTATGGGTATTGGATGTTGTTCAGTGTTTCCCCTTCATCTATTGATATGAGTATATAATTCTTTTCTTTGCCAGTATAAGCTGTATGGTGTATTTCATTGATTGAACATATATTAAACCATGCATGGGATGAATCCTAATGATCATAGTGTATATGGCTTTATGTATTGTTGGATTCCATTTGTCAGTGTTTTGTTGCTATTCAATCCAGTTTTGCCTGGGCTTTTGTTTTTGGGAACATTTTTGATTACCATTCCTACTTCCTTATTGGTAATTGATTTGTTCAGGTGCTCTGTTTCCTTTTGATTCTTTTTTTTTTGGGTCACACCTGGCAATGCTCAGGGGTTACTCCCTGGCTCTTCACTCAGGAATTACTCCTGGCGGTGCTCAGAGGACAATATGGGATGCCGGATCAAAACTGGGTCGGCTGTGTTCAAGGCAAACACCCTACCTACCACTGGACTATGGCTCCGGCCCCAACTTTTGACTAATTCTTGTAAATTTATGAGTTTAAAATTTTAGCCATGTCTTCTAGGCTCTCCAGTTTTGCTACATAAATATTTTCACATTAATCCCAATGATCCTTTGAATTTCTACATTTTGTGACATCACCTCTTTAATTTCTGATTTGCTTTATTAGAGTTTTTCTCTTTTTTTTGGTGAATGTAGATATTGCTTTGTGAGTCTTCTGTTAGAGATCAACTCTTGACTTCATTAATTTCTCAAACTGCTTTTTCAGGTTCTTTTTCACTGTTTTCTGCTCTAAATTTTATTATATTCTTTTTATGCATTCCCTTTGTTGTTTCTTTTTAAATTCTAGTAGCTTAAGCTGTGCAGTAAGGTTATTAATTTGGTCTGTTCTTGTTTGCTGATGAATACTTGAATTACTTAACATGGCCTTTGCTGCTTCCTGTATATTATGGTAGTGTGTTCTTAATTTTTGTTTCTTGGAAGCATTTGATTTCTTCTTCAATTTTCTATTTGCTCAGTAGTAAGTTTAGATTCCAAGTTCGAGTTTTTTTTCCTCCTCGTTTCTGTTTGTGATTGATTTCTACTGTCAAAACATCATGGTCCTAGACTATATGTGAGGTGATATAATCACTGTCTTCTTGATTTTATACATATTTCATATTTTCTGGCCTAGCATGTGATCTGTCTTGGAGAATATCTCAGGTTGTACCTGGAAAAGAATGTGCACTGACCTTTTGGGAATAAAGGACCCTATATAAGGTCCATCGCCTTTGCTTTGTCCTTTAAACCATGCTTCTTGGTTGACCTTTTGCCTCTTAGATCTAGCCATAGTTCGAGAGGACTGTTACTATCTCCTACTACCATTCTGCTGCTATCAGTGTCTTATTTAGGTCTATTAACTGTTGCTTTAAATTTTTATGGCCCATCATTAGGCGTGAGGAAGTTTAAGAGTGTGAGTTCTTGATGTATTGATTCCTTGATCATTAATGACCATTCCTGTCCTTTGCAGTCATTTTAAATTTGAAGTCTCTGTTTTCTGGTATAATTGTTGCAACCCAAGCATTTTTGGATATTGTTTGCCTAGAAAATGGTTTCCAATTAAATTCTGAGACTATTTACACTTGACTGTACAGATGAAGATGACTCTTACAGGAATCGAGAAGTTGGTTTATTATTTTTTAAATTCCTGCTGTTATCTTGTGTCCCTGGATTGCTGAGTTCATCCCATTGACCTTGAGATTGAGATATAAGGGAATTTCTGTCATTTTGTAGAAGTTATGTGTGGTTTAGTTTGTTTTGTATTTTATTTATTTATTTTTTTTGGTGGGGGGGTCATATCTAGTAGTGATCAGGGCATGCTTCTGTCTCTGAGCTCAAGGATCTCTCCTAGTCAGGCTCAGGGACCAAATGTGATGCCAGGGGATTAAACCAGGGTCATCCATATTCAAGACAAGCACATTAACTTCCTTACTATCTGTACCCTGTATTTTATTTTTTTTAAAGAATCTCCTTTAATGCTTTTGCAAAGTGGTTTCAAGTCTATGAATTACCTAAGCTCTTGTCCATGAAACTTTGAATCATTTCTTCAAGTCTGAATGATAATCAAGCTGGATAGAGTATTCTTGGTGAGATAGTAATTCCATTGAAGCAATAATTTTCTTGACCTTTGCACACCTTCTGGCCTGTAGTGACCACTTGATAGTTTTGCTGTGAATCTCATGCCTTGTAAGTTCCTTCTTTGTTGTGACTTCGTTCAGTACTGTCTTTGGCTTTTGGCATTCTAAGTACCTTGGAGTTTTTCCTGTTTGTGTTTATTTTGCCTTGGTCCCTTCAGGTTTTTTGATCCTGGGTCTATACACTCAGTTCTGGGAAATTCTCAGTTATGATTGTTTTTGACTAGTAATTCTTCTTTGAATTTACCTTTCTATTTTTCAGGAATTATTTTTTAAATTTTTTATTATACCATCGTGAGATATCCAATTACAAAGATGTTCATAATTGGGTCTCAGCACCCATCCCTTCACCAGTGCCTTATTCCCACCACAAATGTCCCCACATTCCCTCTCTCTCAGCTCTATAGCAGGCATTTTTTATTTTCCTTCCTTACTCTCTGCCTCTCTCTCTCTCTCTCTGTCTCTAATTTTTTAAATTTTTATATATCATGTGATACATATAATTACAAGGATGTTCATAATTGGGTCTCTACAATACAGTGTTCCAGAACCCATCCCTCCACCAGTGCCAATCCCCACCACCCAATTCCCAAACACACCCACCCAAACCCTGCCTGCCCCTATTGCAGGAGCATTGTACTTCTCTATCTCTTTGTCTATGTCCCTGTATTTCTCTCTCTCTTCTATTACACTTTGTGGCTTGTCCTACAGATACTAATAATGAATGTTGTATGATGTCTCTATCTGAATATTTAATAGTGAGTTCTAGAGTGAGATCATAATTCCTCATTCCCTATAACCTCTTCAGTTTGTTGCAAATACAGTGATCATTGACGTGAACAAATGAGAAAGATCCTGAAAGAACCTGGTGATAAAATATGTTGAGCCTAAGATTAACGCGGCGCCGCATGCCTGCGCAGCCGTGGATCTGGCATGTCTGTCTTCCAGCAGTTGGCTGTGGTGACGGGAGTTCAGGGTCACACCCGCTGACCCGGAGTCTAGGGAATGGGTGGATGCCCCCAATCCTTGCTCCGAGTCCAGCAGGCGTGGCCGCCTGCATGCTGAGCAAGCCCTAGGAGCTATGTAGCACACAGCCAGATGCTGGCTGAGCCTTTCACTTTCCCCCCAGGAACTCCATAGGGTCGCTCACCATGAGGCCGAGCTATTCTACAGGAATTCTTATGATAGTTATTTTGTTCCTCTTGAACTCACTCCAAGTCATCTGGCATGGTGTTATTTTATTTTCCCCGTTTTATTTTATTTCCATCTTCTGTTGTCTTCTAGATGTCTCCTGCTTACTTTTAAGCTATTATGCTCAAGGCTTACCCCATAGCTGCACTCAGGAATCACTCCTGGCAGTGCTCAGAGACCATATGGATGCCACGGATCTAGCATGTGTCGGTTTCATGAAAGACAAATACCTTACCTACCGTGCTATCACTCCAGCCACACATCCTCCTCCTCCTGATGTCTCTAAAGTCATCCCTTGTGAGTTTGTAGAGCTGATTTTTATGAACAGTGCCTTCCAGGCTGTTATCTTCCCAGTTGGGCTTCTATGCTGCTCTGACGTCATGGATGCTGTTCTGCAAAGGAGAGTCTTTGTTGCTAGTCTCTGCTGGAACTCTGTGAGGGACTGAGCATTGCTCTTTCCTTTCCTGCCTGACCTTTCCCACCAATGCTTTGCTTTTTGGATTTTGTTTTTTTGAACCTGGTATGGATTATTGAGCTACTTTCAATACCGCCTTGCCCCTTCCTCTCTGGCTATAATGTAAGGTTCTATGCTTTCTTGCTCTTCTCTCCAAATGCTTTATGAGGGTTTTTCTGTGACCTAGGCAGTCAGAGGTATTAATAAATAGTGTGTTAATAATATTAATAGTATTAATAGTATCAATTAGGTATTAATAGTATGAAGTCCGTGGGTGAGTCAGCACTACTCCCAAATTTGTGGATTTGAAGTGATATAGCAAGAGCTAAGGTGTTGAGTGCCAGGTCACTTTAAATCTCCCCCTGGTGCAGGTAGCCAATCAGAATGTAGAATGGATGGCTAGGAATAGAATTTGGCTACAGATTAAAGGAAGCCCCAGTCAGTTAGGAGATAGGAGTGGTACCTTAGGGACCCCAAGGGAGACAAGTGCCCACATGCCAGCAGGAAGAAGTTTCAGAAGATAAACCTTTGCCCCAATTCTTAAAAGAATTTTGAGTAATCACTCATGAGGGGGCAATGACACAGCAGGAACTAAGGTATAGAGTACCAGGTCACTTTAAATCTCTGCCCCTGGAACGAGTAGCCAATCAGAAAGTAGAATGAGATGGCTGGGGTGGGGGTTTTGGCTTCAGAGAAAAGAAAGCCCCCAGTCCCATCTCTCTGTCTCTGAGCACATGTTCTCTGAACTCTCTCCTCGTATCAGGTAGGGTGGCACATCCAGACACGGGGCCTAGGGCAGGTCCAGGCAGGGCTTGGACTCCCAGGACAGCTCACATACAGGCAGGGCTCGTAGGTAGTGACAAGGTGCTGACCACAGGGATCTCAGCCATGCGCATAACCATGGCCATAGAATAAGGAAAGCTGGGACAGGAGGACAGGAACTGCTGGGCACAGTTGGGAGGCCCAGCGACAGGCACAGAGCACAGGGATCTCGCCCATGCGCATGTGGCTGTGGCCGGAAACTGGGAAAGCGGACACGGGACAGAACATGACATCATTCATTGGAGGCGAGTACGCTTCTTGGGACAGGGCAGGGGCAGGGTCCGGACTGGGGACTTCTTTCACAGGTGAGGAGGCCTGGACATCATCAAACTTTTCTGTATAATAATCTGTCGATCTTCGAGTTTCATTGATGCAGATCTTTCAGACAATTCTCAAGAACCCTCAGCACAGGAAAATCTGCTTCACACTAATAAAATTAGGAGATATAAGTGTGCAGTGTGGCATGATGAATGGAACTATGTCATGGGTTAGGGTTCAAGCTGTGTTGTGCTGTGTTGAGGGCGAGATCTGGAGGGTATGATAAGCGGTGCCAGGAAAAAATTGGGTGTGTTTTAAGTTTTTTTTTTTTTTTTTGCTCAGCACAGGAAGAATTAAAGGCCAATGTGTAGGTTGTGGGTTTAGAAACAGGATCTGTGAAATCCTGACCCCAGGGAAGTGAGGTGGTTCCAGGTCTTCTCTGATGTATCAGATGCATATATAGATTTATTTATATATATAAAAGCTTGTGCGCATGCACTTACGTATTTCTTTCCCATCTCTCTCTCCAGTTGTACACTAAGCATAGATGAGACCTAAGAAGTTTAATGTATCTAGTGATCATGGAATAAATTCTGTGCACACTTCTTCTGGCTCTGTATGCTTCTAACTCAGTCTGTAATTAGTATGCTTCTAATCCTACATGGTGTGATTGTCATTGCACCATCAACAACTTTGCTCCTGATGCTAGTTGAGGTGGCACAGGGAGTGATGTCGGCATTAATGGAAGCCACGCCTACACTGGGGCAGTTAGCAATGAGTCAATTATACACAAGTATAACTGACATTCACTCTGGTACCACTCTGCAACTAGCAAGATATATACTAACGTTTTTTCTTAGCTTCTTCCATTGTACTGTCTGTCACTTTTTTAGTATCAAATAGTATCAGGATAATTTAGAATGAAGAGAGAAGGTGTCCTGAAGCAATTGAAGTTTTTCTTTTATGAAATGTATGACATTCGAAGATGTAACACAGTACTAGGGGTTTTGGAAGGACCTATGTAAATGACGGTCCTTGGTACACAGCTTTATTCAAGTATGTGACTGCAGGCAAAAGTTTCTCTGGCGATATAAATATAAATCAGTGTTTTACTAAGTGTGGGAAATGGTATTGTCAGACTAGAACTCACAATTTAATATACACAAAGAGACTTAAATGATCACTTCACTTGTATCACTTGTCTTCCTGTTGACCATTGATTTGCTCGAGCGGGCACCAGTAGCATCTCCATACGTCCTGTGACATGCTAGTGTAGCCCAAGGGCATCTGCTCGCTCCAGGAACATAAAGAACCTCAAACCATTCCTTCAGGTCATGGGAATGAGGTCTATTATTGTTACTGGTATTTGTCATATCAAATACGACATGAGTAGCTTGCCAGGCTCTACTGTGCAGGTGGGATACTCTTGTAGTCACATCTAATCTCGAGCATTTATTGTTGAGCGGGGCTGTGATCAGCTCTTCTGCTGGGTGGATCTCTGATGAGAGGGGAGTCCAGATGTGGAAAATGGCGGCCCTCATGGTGTAGGGGGGTCCTCTATCTTTGTGCGAGGTTCTGCTGGGGTGATGGGCCAGGGCTAGAACCCTACTTCCCTCCCGGGTGCCTCATGATCAGCTGGGCACAGGGAGAGCCGGGAGAAGCTCTGCCCCATGTATGTGAGTCCAGAGAGGGTCTAATCATAGGCCTCAAATCAGTAATTAATTTTGCGTTTTACTCTCTTTAGACTGGTTCACTCTCCACGTGATGACTCCAAGCTTCTCGATATTTCCCTACAAATTCACGCTCCTGAAATAAGCTTACTAGCTCATTTCATAGAGGACCACCTTCTTGCTCTGTTCTTACATAGCAAAGGGATCTTTGCTTGCTGGGATCTTATTATAAGGTTCCTCTATCAGTAAGTAAATTCCATTTATAGCTCCCCAACCCAGGGCCTGATCGCCCATCAAAGATTCTTCCTTTAAATACACTGGGATTAGGATTTTGACATAGGAACTTGGGGTAGACACAAACATTACATTTATGTAATGTAAATGGTGGTGCTACCACCAGTGTCTGGTTCTCTCCAGCAGTGCTCCTGGGCGGGTGACTTAAATGATAGCCCTAAATATCTGCAGGATGAGCCACAATGTAAAAGAAGAGGGAGAGAGATGAAGAGACAGAAACAGAGAAAGAGAGGAAAAGGGCGTATCTGCTATTGAGGCAGCCCGGGGGTGGGCAGGAAGGGGTGTGGGTATACTGGTGGTGGGAATGGGGCACTGGTGGAGGGATGGGTGCTGAAATACTGTATTACCAAGAACCAATTATGAACACCTTTGTAATTGTATGTTTCACTGTGGTATGCTAAATTTTTTTTAAAGAGTTTCCCTGGCTAATGTAGGATATGCACATTATTAAGGGTTAGAACCCAAGCTAGTGAAACTATTTCATTCCTAGGAATACTTTAGAAAGCTCTAAGGTGTCTCTGATCACAGACTAAAACCTTCCCTATAATGTCTTACTTTCTAGGCCTTTTCCTTTAATATATGGCTTAATTAGATTTATATTATAACATTGGTGTTCAAATATGTGTAGAAAGCAAACACCTTTCAATAAACTAAATTTAAATATCAAAGGAATGAGCAGTAACATCATTCATTATCTAAAGGATAATTCAAAACTTTAACATTTAGTTGGTAAAAATATAGCTCACATTTTAAGAGCATAACAAAACAATGCAGTAAAGGATTTCTTTTGAAAAGGAAGTGATGAATTGGTGCAGAGTGTGCTGTTAAGGCAGAGAGGGGTACTGCAATCAGGCTGTGATTATGTGTGTTACCTCTGCTGAGACATCAAACTAGGTAGTTATTAGGTTTGCGTAACTTAAGTGCTTTTACAAAGGAACATAATTTGGCAAGTAGCTCATGAAAGTTTCCAACCATAACCAAGAAATGTTGTGTGAGAAGTGGTGATCTTAAGACTCCGTTTGTATAATACAGACTCAGAACATGGAAACTGTTTTCCAGTTCAGCGGTATTTTAACCTTCTTCTGTGACCTCACAGGCATATAAGAATTAAGAATGAAGCTATCTGTCAAGTATAAAGATGTTTTAGTAATCAAACTCTGGTACTATGTAGTTTAATCTGTACCTTATAAAAAAGACTCTAGCTTAATATTTGTCAAGGGCTACATAAAATAAATCAGGTATATAGTTAATTTATAGAGCATAGAAAAGTAGAATTGATTTTGGGGGGCTAGCTTATGAGGGGAGTCAATGAAGTATTGTCCAAGAACTTGAAAATTGAGAGAGGTAACGAGAGTTAAACTATTCAATACCAAATGGAATGGGCATGATTTCTGTAAGAGAAGAGGTGTGGTCAATGAGTAAGGGAGTAAATAAAACACCAATAGGAGCTGAACAGAGTAGAATCATTTATAGAAAAGTGTGTAGAAATGAGATTTTGATGGGGGAGGAATGCTCTTTAGTGATTTTGACTTTAGCGCAGTGAACATGAGAATCATGCGGGGAAGTCAGAGAACCAATGGGAAATGCCCAGATTAGCCCTATCTGGGGAAGATAATGGCTTGGCCAGGTAGGTCTGTATGTCTCAAACAGGCTCCATGACATCAGGAACTTTTTTCTCTTCTTTGCTGATACATAAAAGGTTCTAGTACATGTATATTCAATGAATTCTCGTAGAAATAAAGTTCTCAGCACTCCTGGTTCTTCATCAATGTTTGCTAAGAAAATTTATGAAAATCTCTGTCCTTATTTAGCTTATCTAGAGAAAAATTTTTCTGATTTGGTAAACTTGGCATTCTGGTTCTGAGCGCTTGGTCCTGTTCTACTTGACAGCCAGGTTGCATACATGTGTGGCCATAATGCACATAAATTGACTGCACATTCATGCCTACATACATGGGAAAAAGCCACTTGGAAATGAATCCATTCTTGGTAGTAGTTTTCTTTGGTGGAATTTTTGATGCATTAATCACTCCTCAGAGTATATAATGTCTATATACAGAATGTACATAAAGTATATAATGATATTAATATAGTATATGAATTTTTCATTGGTTCTGTATTAACTTTTTAGTAAGTCATTTCTTAAAAAGCATAGGCTTTAGGAATACATGAACAATCTTTATTATCTGCTCATAGGCATAAAGCATTTACATAGGACCAGTTGTGTTATTGCATGGAATCTTGGATAAGATGCTCTCAACACTTCCTCCTGCACTGCATGGGTGGTTTTAGGATTTGAAAGACTCTTATATATTCTATTTGTTATTTTTCTACTTTAAAAATAGTCTTCATTATGAAATATGGCATTGGTTTATTTATATTAAAGATGTGGTGAAATATCAATAAGCCAGGAGCAAAATGTGTAGCAAAGTATTCAGTGTAGAAAGTGTCATTATTAGAAAGGAAGCCACTACTTTGGATCATGGTGGAAAGATTGCTACAGCTCTTACTTATTACACTCACCAGTGTGTTCACAACAGAATTTCTGAGACTTGGCAGTGCTAAGAAAATTGGCAGCAGTAAGAGTGGAGAATACTAATGTTGCCTGATTTTTACTGTGCATTTAATAAAAGAATATGCATATATCTCATGTATCACAAAAGTTATGGCATCATTGCTCAAGTGAAGCAAGTGTGTGTAGTTTCTGTCATAATTTTATTTTTTTCCATGGCAAGTTAATAACCTGAGATAGATGCAGGGACACTTTTATTTTCTGCATGTAATAGGAATGCATTATTGAGCATTACTTTTATTTGCAGGGAGTTTGTAAAGGTCACTTTTCAGTTTCTCACCAGTGAAACACCACCATCAGTGGTGTCCAGATATATAGATTCTCACACTTGATGTGGTTATGGTTTAAGTTGTGAGCTCTGACTGACTTTCTTAATAAAATCTAGAGCAAAGAGAGTGTTTAGTGCTTTTGACTGGAAAAGTAAATGGAACTCAGAGGAAAAGGAACTCCAAAAATCTTGAAACTGTAGGCCTTTATTAAACAGTTGTTTCTACTGTCAACATGGTGTATTTCCAGCACCCATTCCTCCACCAGTGCCCATATCCCATCATCAGTGTCCCCTTATTCCCTCCCCCCTCCCCCATCCTGCCTCTATGGTAGGCACTTTGCCCCTTCTCTCTCTCTCTCTCTCTCTCTCTCTCTCTTTCTTTCTATTTCTCTCTCTCATCTTACACATTGTGGCTTGCTATATATATCCCTTTGCCTATATTCAATACTCAGTTCTAGGCTGGTATTATTATTTTTAACAATTATTGGAACACACTGTTCCCATCTCTGTCTTACCTAACCTCTGACTCCCACATGCTTGTGGTATATTCCACCTTTGACGAGATCTCCTGATCCATGTTTTGCCTGACTGTGGATATTGGTATCATACAATTTTTTATATCCCACAAATAAATGCAGTCATTCTATATCTGTCCTTTTCCATCTGGTTACTTTCACTAGCATGATCCTCTCCATGTCCACCCATTTATAGGAAAATTTCTTGACTGTTTTTCCTGACAGCAGCATAGTATTCCATTGTGTAGACATACCAAAGTTTCTTTATCCAGTCGTCTGTTCTCAGGCACTCTAGTTGTTTTCAGATTCTGGCTATTGTGAATACTGCTATGAACTTAAATGTGCCGACGGTGTTTCTGCTCTGTATTTTTTGGCCTCCCAGGGTATATTCCCAGGAGTGGTATTGCTTAGTCAAATAGGAGTTCAATCTTTAGTGTTTGGAAAAATGTCCAGTCAATTATTACATAACTAGAGCTTACTAAAACTGAGTACAGAAATTGAGCAACTCTGTATTTTATAATTATAATTGAGAACTCTACACTACCCACCAATTTAGATGTAAAGATTTGTTTAGTAGGAGGCTACTTGAACATAAGCCTAACTGTAGTTGGTGTACTGTGCTGGATTGTTATTGGTTAAATATTTCCTTTATTTATACATATATGTATTAAGGTGTATATGATCTTTGTATATTTATAAATATGTGTTAATATTTCAACTGATTGAGGTTATTAAGATATAATAACTTTGAACATTGTCAGGAAATATTTTTACTGTCAAATGATGTGTGTATATATTTGTATACACATATATGTATGCATATATATGTATATTTTCATATATATTATTAAAAATATATTGATAAGTATATGGTATATTGTTTTTGGGGGTCAAACCTGCTAGTGGATTTGCTCCTGGCTCTGTGCTCAAGGTTAACTCCCAGCAGGCTCACGTGCCTATATGGGCTGCTGGGGATCAAGCCTTGGTTGATCCCAGTTGCTTGGCTGCGTGCAAGGCAAGAACCTTACCCAACTGTGCTATCGGCTGGCCTCCTGTCATATCATGTATTTTGGAAAATTTGCACCAGCTATCTTTGAGCCTCAGAATTCATGAAAATAAATGTTATTTATCAATTTTCCTCTTAGACAGAAGATTTTATCTCTGGATTATGTCAGATTGTCACAGAAATGTGAATTGTTTTATCCCATTCTTTAATTGCTTTTACTAAATGACACTTGGTATTCCATTAGTCTGCCCTGAAGGAAATTGTGAGAAATTGCAGTCAGAATTTGCTTGTTATTAGCACGGATCTTTAGAAGAATTCAGGGGAGAAATTCTCCTCAGGGTTTAGTAGGTAGAGGATAATTTTGTTTCTTGACAGTTACTATTTGTTTTCTCTAAAAGAAAATGATGTGGAGGCACACATTAGATATTGAGCTCACTTACAGATCTCTGCAACAAAACATATTGCAATGAAGTGCATTATGCAATTTGTTTGCTTACAAGCGCTTATAATATTTACAACATACTATAGTATGTAATACCATTGTATAAAAATGTATACCTCTAAATTTAACATGACACAAAGACACAATATGAGAATGTGCTGCTGTAAGTGGTGTGGATCGATTTGATAAAGGTTGAGTTGTCACAAACCTTCAATTTGTAAATAAAAAAAAGGTGTGCTCAAACCAGGCATATCTGTGTTAAATAATTGTGTTTACTTCATTGGATCAATCATGAACAATTTCAGTGTCAAGTTTGTTTCCTCTCTCACCAAGTCTTTATTCCTGAGAAAAAGTAGGAATATCTTTTTTTACAGCAGTTATTTTTATATATGTTCTCAGATTAATCTTCAATGTTGATGAGTCCACACAACATGGTTTCCTTGACCTAAGGAAGCTGGGACAGTGCCAGGTGTTGTTGTGCAGCAGAAGCTGCTAAGTGCCTCTCATAGGACTGAGATTCATCTGCAGTGTTGGGAGTTAGAAGAGGAAGAGGAAAAGATTAGAGAATAAGTGGAAGAATTATAACCTCATTTGAAAGAAAATATGGCTTTGACTAATAGCAACAGGAAAGTTAAAGGAAATAGCACCAACATTTCTAATTAAGCACAAATGTGACTATCAGATATTGACAAAGAGAAAAATCAAGAACAGAGAGGCTGGGTATAATGCCTTCTGCTTTGGGGATGTTCAGGAGCATCATTCATTCTCTTCTTAGCTACAAACTTTTGGAAATACCAAGTTTGGGTAATGGTGCTTTTTCTTAAGAGAAAATAACTCTAGCTGCTTATTTTTATTAGGTATTTAAACAAGGAAGATCGAGCTTTAATATATATTTTGATTATTTGAAATACAGTTGCAGTAATCACCTAAATTTTTATAGTGAATTTGTTGATTATTTAAAATATTTTTGAGAATTTTATATCATTTATTAAAGCACCATGATTTACAAATTTCCTCACAGTATAGTTGATACAGGAATTCATTGTTCAACACCAGTTCTACCACAGTGTGCTCCTCCCGCTACCAAAGGCCACCGCCGCCCACCCACTCGCCATCCAACACCAGCTCCCCAACTGACTGCAACTACATTGATCATTGAAACATATAAATATATATACATATACATATATATGTATATATATATCTCACATGTATCACTTATCTTCGCATTGATCATCAATTTGCTCAAGCGGGCACCAGTAACATCTCCATACATCCTGTCACATGCTGAGTAGAGCCCAAGGGCATCTGCTTGCTCCAGGAACATAACATAAAGAGCCTTAAACCATTCCATCAGGTCATGGGAATGAGGTCTATAATTGTTACTGGCATTTGTCATATCAAATATGATACTGAGTAGCTTGCCAGGCTCTGCTGTGCGGTGGGATACTCTTGTAGTCTTCTCTAATCTCGAGCCTTATTGATGAACTGTGTGGCCACAAAGCAGATGTGTAAAATGGTGGCCCTCATGGTGTCGGGTTCCTCTGGCTTCTTGTGAGGCTCTTCTGGGGTGGCGGGCCAAGGTTAGAACCTGCCATCATTTCTGGGCACCTCGTGATCAGCTGGGCACAGGGAGAGCCGGTAGCAGCTCTGCCCCCATGTATGTGAGTCTCTGGTTCAGCATACCTGGGCTGGGCTTGAAAAAGATTGTTGCAGGGTGGCTCTTGATGAGCCGGGCTGTGATCAGCTCTTCTACTGGGTGGAGCTCTGATGAGAGGAATCCAGATATGGAAAATGGCGGCCCTCATGGTGTGGGGGTTCCTCTGGCTTCTTGTGAGGCTCTGCTGGGGTGGCAGGCCAGGGCTAGAACCTGACATTCCTCCCAGTTGTCTCATGACATATATATATATATATATATATATATATATATATATAGAGAGAGAGAGAGAGAGAGAGAGAGAGAGAGAGATACAGAGATATAGAGATATAGAGATATTATGTATATAAAATATTCACACATATATATGTGTATATATACACTTTCACATATATGTGAAAGTTTTATTTATGTATAAATTTATATATGTATATATAAATATATAGGAAAGTTCCCGGCAAGAACCTGACCCTAATGGGTTTGTTATGTTAACCTGGCAGGAAGGAGCTGCAGTAGCAGTGTCTGGTCATTCTCTGATCAGTTTTGGTGAATGGTCTGTTGAAAATGGCTAATGCCTGATTATTTTAAATGTTTATTTGAATAAAAATTGACTATATAAGACATATTCATTAAAATCAGTAACATGGGTACCTTGATAAAGTTTCTTTCTAAATGTTTTGAAAGTTCTTAATATATAATTGTGAAGAATTTCATACTAGCATTAGCTGTTTCTCAAAACAGAAAGGTGCGGTCTATTGTGACTAAATGAATGAATTACCTATATATAGCAAGAAAATCAATATATAAGTGAATTAAACTGATATACTAAATATGGTGTGGCATTGCTGTTTTCCTCCAATCCTGTATTAATTTAATTAGGCTTATATTTAAAGAAAAGAAGGTAGCAAATGAAAGCATAGTGATGCCTGAATGTGGTTGTCTTTGTGGCCCAGCAAGTTTGAATAGCTCCATAAGCAGGAGTGTCCAGAGAGAACTCTAGATCAAAAGCATTCAAAACTTGGATTGTCACAAGCTCTTAGTTCTAGC
The DNA here is from genome assembly GCA_021461705.1 of Cryptotis parvus. Classification (NCBI taxonomy): domain Eukaryota; kingdom Metazoa; phylum Chordata; class Mammalia; order Eulipotyphla; family Soricidae; genus Cryptotis; species Cryptotis parvus. The sequence continues at coordinate 58,830 of JAJIBD010022162.1, forward strand.
TGGGCAAGGTAGCAATTTAGAAATTGATTGTTTTATGTAATTGGGTTTACTGGGGTTACCTTATCAGTAACTAGGGCTACTGTATCAGTGTTAAGCTTCTATTGGCTACCAGTTAGTATGGTATTCTATCCCAGTTAGATGAAATAATTTGAACAACTATTGAAATCATTTCTATGCATTGTGAAAACATAAGGGACTGAGTACAGCTGACAGTACTTTTACTATCTTGTTTGTTAGCAGAGTAGATGAAAAGTTCACATGAAAAGGATGGTAAAATATCTCAGCTCAGTGTTGGTCCATATTTGAATACTAATATTAGTTTAGTTTTAGAAAGTCAGGACTCTATAGATTATTATATTTATATAGAAGTAAAATAAATTGATTAATTTTGGGAAGTAAAATGGCATCTATTAACCATTTCAGGTAATACACTACAGGGATTTTAAAGGTCATTTTCTCAAATCTATAAATCATTTGAAATTATTTTTCTATAAAATTCTATTTTTTAAATAATTAAACATTTTATTATACCACTGTGAGATATATAATTACAACATTGCTCATGTTTAGAGGTTTCGGTCACATAGTATTACAGCACCCTGCCCTCCACCAGTGCCCATTTCCCACCACCAATGTCGCCAATTCCCTCCCCCTCCCATAGACTGCCTAAATGGCAGGTTCTTTATCTCTTTTCTCTCTCCCTCTCTCTCTTTTCTTTCTCTTACACATTGTGGGTTGCACTATATACACTTAGAGGCCATCATGTGCATTTTTTTGCCTGTATTTAATGCTCAGTTCTAGGTTGATATTAGCCCTTTCGACATTTATTCACACATGTTCTCTTCTCTGTCTTACCTAACCTCTGACTCCCACCGTTTGCGGTAATTTCCACTTTTGGTAAGATCACCTGATATATTTATTTCATACAAATAAATGCAGTCATTCTATATCTCTCTCTCTTTCCTTCTGACTAATTTCACTCAACATGATCCTTTCCATGTCCATCCATTTATAGGCAAACTTCATTTTTCCTAACAGCTGCATAGTATTCCATTGTGTAGATGTACCACAGTTTCTTTATCCAGTCATCAGTTCTCGGGCATACTGGTTGTTTCCAGGTTCTGGCTATTGTGAATAGTGCTGCTATGAAAATAAAAAGTGTTGTTTTGTGTTTCTGCTGTGTGTTTTTGGCTTCCCAGGGGTATATTCCCAGGAGTGGTATGGCTGGGTCAAAAGGGAGCTCAATTTCTAGTCTTTGGAAGAATGTCCATATTATTTTCCAGAAAGGTTGTACAAGTCGACATTCCCGCCAACAATGTATGAGAGTTCCCTTTTCCCCGCATCCATGCCAGCACTTGTTGCTTTTACCCTTTTGGATATGGGCCAGTCTCTGTGGTGTGAGGTGATATCTCATTGTTGTTTTGATTTGCATCTCTCTGATGATTAGTGAAGATGAACATTTTTTCATATGCCTTTTGGCCATTCGAATTTCTTCCTTGTCAAAGTTTCTGTTCATCTCTTCTCCCCCATTTTTTTAATGGGGTTGGCTTTTTTTTCTTATATAGCTGTACCAGTGCCTGATATATCCTGGATATTAACCCCTTATCAGATGGGTATTGGGTGAATATTCTTTCCCATTCTGTGAACTGTCTTTTCTATCTTGGTCACTGTTTCTTTCCAGGTGCAGAAACTATCTTAAGTTTCATGTAGTCGCATATGTTTATCTTTTCTTCTAATTGCTTTGTTAATGGTGTTTCACCTCTGAAGATGTCTTTAGCTTCAATGTCATGGAGGGTTTTTCCTATATTTTCTTCAACGTACTTTATGGATTCAGGTCTGATATTGAGATCTTTAATCCATTTTGATCTGATTTTTGTGCAAGGTGTTAGACACAGGTCCAAATTCATTTTTTTACATGTAGCTGTCCAGTTTTCCCAGCACCACTTGTTGAAGAGGCTTTCTTTACTCCAGTTTGGACTCTTTGCACCTTTATCAAAGATTAACTGATCATGTCTTGGAGGGTGGGTGTCAGGATACTCAACTCTGTTCCATAGGTCCACAGGTCTGTTTTTTATTTCAATACCACAATGTTTTAATTAGTACTGCTTTGTAGTACAGTGTGAGGTTGGGAAAGGTGATGCCTCCTATCTTCTTTTTCCCCAAGGATTGCTTTAGCTATCCGTGGGGGGTTTATTATTCCATATGAATTTCAGAAGTGTTTGATCAATTTCTTCGATGAATGTCATGGGTATCCTTATAGGGACTGCATTGAATCTGTACAAGGTTCTAGGGAGTATTACCATCTTGACAATGTTAATTCTCCCCATCTATGAGCAGGGAATGTGTTTCCATTTCCTTGTGTCCTCTTTTATTTCTTGAAGCTGTGTCTTATAATTATCTTTGTATAGGTCCTTTACACACTTGGTTAAGCTGATTCCTAGGTATTTGTTTTTCTGTGGCACAATTGTGAATGGAATCGATTTCTTAATAACCCTTTCTTCTCTTTCGTTATTTGTATATAGGAAAGCCACCGACTTTTGGGTATTGATTTTATACTCTGACATTCTACAATAAATATCTTGTTTCTAAGAGTTTTTGGGTCGAGAGTTTAGGGTTCTCTAAGTATAATATCATGTCATCTGCAAATAATGATAGCTTGATTTCTTCCTTGCCTATCTGGATGCCCTTAATGTCCTTTTCTTCTCTAATTGCTATGGCTAGTACTTCCAGTACTATATTGAAGAAAAGAGGTGAGAGAGGGCAACCTTGTCGTGTTACTGATCTTAAGGGGAAGGCTTTCAATTTTTCCCCATTGAGAATGATACTCGCTGTGGGCTTTTGGTAGATGTCTTTGACTATCTTGAAGAAGCCTCCTTCCATTCCCATTTTCTGGAGGGTTTTAATCATGAATGGGTGCTTGATCTTGTCAAATGCTTTTTCTGCATCTATTGATTGGATCTTATGGTTTTTATAAAATTCTATTTTTTACTATAAAGTTAATGCAGTCCTTCCCAGATTCAATGCTAGATTATATCTTAGACTTCAACTTTCAAATTTCTCATCTCATTATTTGCAACTAATATAATTTACATAGGTTTTCTTCCTTGACTACATAAATTATGTTAATCATCTGAACAGAATTAGTGCTCAAAACTTTATTACATTTTTTGGTTGGTTTTTGGGCTACAACAGGCAGTGCTTAGGGGTTACTCTTGGTTCTGTGTCCAGGGAATCACTCCTAGTGGGCTCCAGGGGCACATATGGTATGTAGATGATTGAACTCAGTTCAACTTCATGGAAGGTAAGTGTCTCATCTGCTGAACTCTCTGTCCTGATATTTCTTTTAATTAAACATTTTATTATACCACCGTGAGATATACAATTACAACGTTCATGTTTGGAGGTTTCGGTCACATAGTGTTCCAGCACCTGCCCTCTACCAGTGCCCATTTCCCACCACCAATGTCCCCAATTCCCTCCCCCTCCCATAGCCTGCCTAAATGGCAGGTTCTTTATCTCTTTTCTTTCTCCCTCTCTCTCCCTTCCTTCTCCTACACATTGTGGGTTGCACTACATACGCTTGGTAATTTCCACTTTTGGTACGACCACCTGATATATTTATGTCATGCAAATAAATGCAGTCATTCTATGTCTCTCTCTTTCCTTCTGACTAATTTCACTCAACATGATCCTTTCCATGTCCATCCTGATATTTTTAAACAAGCATGCTCGTTCGAAAGGCACAGAGCTGAGCTGCTGCCTGCTTGGCCTGTGCTGGGCTGATAAGGATTCCTGGAAGTGGGGCAGGACCAGGTTCCTCCTGCCTCCCGGTCAGACCCCTCAGAGGCCTGAAAACCTCATGTATCACAGCAGTAGCCCCTTTCAAGGTCCAGACTTCACAGCTTGGCAGAGCCACACCAAGAAAACCGTCGAGTTTCAAACCCAGGTATGCATGACTGGGTGATTGAATCTGCCAGTTTTCCTGGCGCCCTCCCCCAACTTAGTGCCCTCCAGCAAGGCCTGGTGGGCCCTCCCAGAACTGCAACGGGCTGGGACCGTACATGGGAAGTCCCATGTACCCCCCCTCTTCCCCCACCCCCCCACCGTGGCACGCGGGCTCAGAGTGCCTGTGCGTTATCTCAAAAAGCTTAGTATATACATTTAACTGGTATCCCATCACATTTTCTATGAATGAAGTGTGTGGGCACAAGGTGTGGTCTGGGGGGACCACCTCGGTAATTTCCTATACAGTGGACTCAAATGGCACAGTGGAGATTTTAGGATCTCCATTGACTTTTGTCTAACACTAGTTTCATTGACCATGTTTAGGGAATTAGCTCCAATAACTAATATAGAATGGATTGTTCAGTGTATGAATAGGAAAATCTCAAATAGATGTTGAGATAGATGTGAAATAAGTGTTATCAGTAGCTGTAGTGATGGTGTGTCTGGGATTGTCAGTAGAAAACCACTGTGTTCTGGAGACCCAGAAAGTGAATCCAAGAACAGAACTGACCAGACTGCCACACATATGCCTAGGGAAAAAAGGCATGACCTTATCATTACTGTTCCCTTATATGAGCTGTAAGGATCAACAAAATGATGTTGGTTAACTGAGCAGGAATCAGAAGGGGGATGGAGGGTGGGAGGGAAATGCGAGTCTCTGGTGGTGGTGGGGGCACACTGGTGGTGGGATTTGGTGCTAAATGATGAATCTTTCCAGAAACTGTATTGTGAAAGAGTATGTTCTTTGTAAATCATGGTGTCTAAAATAAATCATAAAAAATGCTCGTTACTACCATTCCTTTTCCCCTTATATTGAAATAGTTTTCCGTTCAAAACCAAGTGACTTTTGCCTCAAATTCACATGGTATATTTGCAGAGCATATATTTTTGTCCAGCAATGCTATCAAAATTCTTAAATAACTTAAATAAATAAACTACAGATTGATTTTTCTTCCATATTTATTTGATTCATTCCTTCATTCCATCCTTCCCTCCATGTTTCCAATCTGTGCACATTATATGGTCCTCTGAGCACTGCCAGGAGTAAGCCTTGAGCCATGCCAGGTGCGAGCCCCACACTCCTCACAAAAAAAACAACACCACCAGGTGTGCAAACAGAAACTGAATATCACTGTTTCGCTTTCATCTGTAGACTGATAAACACAAAGACTTGTGCTATCATTGTACTCTTATTACAGGTGTGATCATCTCTTCTGGATTAGAATTTTGACTTTTCTATTGCTGGTTAGATTCCAGCCTTTTCCACATTTAATCCATTCCCCTTAATGCAATCAGAATGACATTTGCTAAAATGCAAATGCAACCTTTAAGTATCCTGCTTAATTTTTTTTCAATGATTCTAAAATACCTTTAAGGTAGTTTAAGGGAAAAATTTATTAGCATGGCATACCATATCCTTTATGGTCTTTATGTTACTTAACCATTTATATTTATATAAGATAACTCTTTTCCCTATTATCTCCTACCTTACTGAGACAGATACTGCCTATGTTGGTGCATATGCTGGGAATTTCCTGCTTTCTTTGTATTTCTGCTAAAATCTCAAAATTCAGGGTAGAAGATAATTGTTACCGACAACTTCCAAAATGAGTGGTGAGGCATTTAAAAATTATTTATTTATTGGCATTTCTGTAGAATTTTGTAAATGTAATAATATAAGTTTAGAACAAATATTTTCCACAAAGTACTTCTAGACTACACAAGAGAAAATTAGAAATTAAAGTTAAAATTCATTAGTGAGTAAGAGAATACCTCAAGGCAGATGGTGTAATGGAAGATAGAGGGAATTGATTTTTCTTCCCCAGGTCATATAAAATCTTCAGAATTTTACATAGAGATCCCACCTTAGAGAAACTCCTCATCTGAAACCCTTGTTGGGTATTTATTGTACCTAGTCATTGCCAACTCAGACGTCAGTATCTACTAAAGTAGATAGTTGAGAGAGCTCCTGGGAGAGTTATTCCCTGGGAAGTAGAAACATAAGTAAACACAGGACATCTGGTGAACTGAAGGGATGGGAGAATAACTGGAAGCCACGTGAAGAAGATATGGTCATAGTATAAGCGGTATTTCTTAGGGCAAGGATGTGGGATGTTTTTTTGAACTTAGTGGGTGCTTTGAAAAAATGGTCAACTCTTGCAGAGATCAGGGTAACCCAGATATGTGCTCTATAAAGTATAAACTGGAGTAGGAGTTTGGAGGTTGGTCCAAGAGCACTGGAAAAGGTGTGTTGTATATTTGGAAAGAATATAGTGCAGAGGTCCCTGTGGAGGCCAGAGAAAGAACACCTAAGCTTCTGCGGCTCATAGGGCAAGACTTCAATGCCTTCTGTAGTACAGTCTGATGACCAACTCGTGTCATCCGGAGAAAGAAATTACAAACACACCTTTCAAATAAGACCACAACCTATTTGTTTAATCAAGTCTTACTTTGGGGGAATGTTTAGAGATAAATGAAACAGAAGAAAGTGAAGAGCACATCATATCCAATACAGATTTTGTAGGCTCTATACGAGGAGTGAAAATTGATAGTGGGATATTTTAAATCCATTTCTTCAGTAAACATTAGCTGCACATTTATGAAAGGAACAAAGCATAGAAAGATATTTTTTGCCTTGTGGATATTAGAGTATAAGAGAAATGAAAAATTAAAACAAGAAATTAAATGTGTAAGTGATATGTACAATGTCAGAAGAAAGATGACATATTGAGGAATAGTGTTGAATGGGATGAGAAATGTTTGTCAAGAAATAAAGACAAACAGGTTTTATGAGGACTGTATGCAGAGTCTGAGTAGTGCGGCAGGGCAGACTAGTGTGATTTTTTTGTTTGTTTGTTTTGGGGCCACACCCTGCAGTGTTCAGGGCTTACTTCTGGCTCTGCATTCAGGGATCACTCCGGCAGGCTCAAGGGACCATATCAGGTGCCATGGATTAAACCTGGGGCTTAGTAACAAGGCAAGTGCCCCACCTGCTGTATTGTCACTCCAACCAACTCTTGTGATTTTTGACTTAATAAATGAAAGATGGAACTTCTGCTATCCGAGAAGGGCTCTAATGCAAGAGCAAGGGGCTGGGACGAGGTTAACTTTGTGATGTCCATTAGACATTCAATTGCAGATGTTATACGGGCATTTGGAGTTTAAGGGACGTTTAGTATTAAAGCTGAAAGGTAGTACTGTACAACATAGAGGATTTGTCTTCCATCTAGCATGCAGCAGACCTGTGTACCATCTCCAGCACTACATATGGTTCCCTGAGCACTGTGAAGAGTGATCCTTGAGCAAAGATCTAGGAATAAAAATAACAGCTGTTGTGTTGCACAACAAGAAAAATACAAATATTATATGGACAGTGTGAGGAGTCTGGGTGCAATTTGGTGGTGGTGAAACTGTAATACTGTTGTAACCATATTACTTAAATTATAATAAAATTAACAATATTTTTAAAAATTTATTTTTCACTTTTGGGACATATCTGGCAATAACTCAAGGCTTACTCCTGGCTCTGGCACTCAGAAATCACTCCTGGCAGGGCACAGAGGACCATATGGGATTCTGGGCATAGAATCTGGCTCTGCTGCATGCAAGGAAAGCACCTTACCCCATTGTACTATTGCTCCAACTAGAAATAATGCAATAAAAACAGACATGTCAATGGGGACAGTGTGTAGATGTCACTTAGAGTTGTGAGACAGTTTTGAATTTTTTATGGTTCTATAATGTTCAATATCTGAAACTAAATTTTCTGAGCTGTAAATAAATTGACCAGTTATGGGATATTTCTAGATTGACCTTAAGCTGCTATGTGCAGAAAAGATCCTAAGGTGCACAAAGATGTTTCCCATTTGTGTCTTATTAAATAGAGCTTGTTTGACAAACCACTACTTGTCACCTGCCGCCCTGTATGTCTTTGGCTCTTTGGGTCCTTTCTGCATTTTTATACTTCCCTGCCAGACTGTTCTCCACACAACCACTAATTACCTTTGTTAATGCGAATTTTCCCAACGTCACATTTCCTAGGAAATATTTTCTTCCTCTCCTACAGGAACTTTCTTACTCTCTTACTGAATTGATAGGTTTGTTTCCTTCCTGTACGTACTGAGACCCTTCCCTTGTGTGAATGTTTTCTTGATTTAAATTCATGTCTAAACTGTGAGTTCCTTAGGGAAGGGAAATCTCTTTTGTTAACCTCTATCTAGCACAGTGCTCATGCATAATAGGTGACCATTAAATCACTATTAGATGTCATTGATCAGGTGACAGGCAGAGGTATGCATCAGAGTCTTGTTATTTTCTAGGTAATGCATCACTCTGAGGAGCATGTCTGTAAATGTCAATGTCATAAAAAGATGATGGCTCTGTTTTGGTTCACTGTGGTCCTAGCTACTTGATAATATTTGAGAGAGGACCCTGGTCTCAATAAATGTGAGTTTCTGTAAACTTTATGAAGACAACAAAAGAATTTGTTGACAGTGATTACCTTAGTTCTGGAATAAAAATATGAATAAAATCGTACACCTTTATTTTGAATATAAACAAAATATATAAATAAGTATAATAAGTATAAATAAATATTACACCTTTATTTTGAATTATAAACAAAAATAAAACATAAAATATATAAAATATAAACATAAAATATATTATGTATAAATGTTATACATAATGTCACAATATGTCCCATAATGTTGAAAGGGTAACTATTATACTTAGATATTTCTCAGTAATAACACATTACTCAAGCTATCAGTTTCCTTTCCCCAACTTTATTTATTAAGTTTATGTTCACTTCTTTTGCACAAGTTCTGTGATGGGATTATTTTTATTTAGGATTACTGGGATTATTATGTATCATTTAGGATTACATATAACTGAATATTACAGAAAACCAAAAATAGTGGCTACTTAAATTACACAGCCATTTATTTTTTTTCTGTTGAAAAACCCAGAGGTAGAGAACACCAGAGGACATCACTGCTCATTTTCTTTGTTATCTTAATTTCTGCTCCCCGTGACTGGCAGATGTCTCTAAATTCAAGGTCAGTTTGTGGCTAGTCAAGGAGATTTTAGTTACACTCATCAACACATGCAGGTATCAGAGCACAGAAAAAAAGAAAACAAATGGCAAGAAGGACTTTTCTTCTGCAGGAGACAGCATAATCTCTTTGTTTCCGTTTTTGGGTCACACCCAGTGATACTCAAGGATTACTCCTGTCTCTGCACTCACGAATTACTCTTGGTGGTGCTCAGGGTGCCGTAGGGGGTGCTGGGGGATTGAACCCTGACTGCATGAAAGGCAAACGCCCTCCTTGCTGTGCTATTGCTCTGCCCCACAGATACTCTTTAATTGGCTGTTTTGGGTATTTCATAAAACATTTTGTTTACATGTTGTTATCTAGAACATAAGTACTTGGCAGATGACTTATTTGATGCACTAATAGAAATTTGAAAATTTCATTTATAATTTCTTCATTTCCTAATTTCCTTATTTACAATTACCAGTACTGTCTTTCAGCTTAAACTTAGTTTCTCTCATTTGCCAAAAGGGATATTGGTACCAGGTAGTAAATGCAGTTTCTACCATGGCTTTATTCTTGTGTCAAGTTTAATATTTACCACTTTGTCCTTTATTTTTCTCCATGTTATTTTTAGTACAAAATATTTACTTATTGATTTCCACAAAACGCCCCATTCATCTAAGCTGCCCTGAAAACCCTGACTTTGTTTGCTCACAGCAGAATCACTTTGGTTGCTTGCCTGTCTTTGCTCTCTATTTTTAACCTAAATGTTCTGTCCTGGGTCTGCGTTCTCATCACCAGCTGCATTTTCCTAGGAAGGCAAGGACAAAGGGCAGGATTTTATTTTGCTCACTTTCAGTTAAAATAGCCAATTTTTTGGTCAGAATTGGAGCTGAAAATGTAGTTTTGACATTTCAGCTTTTTGATAACTTATGGTCAAAGGACTAAGAGAGGATTTTGCTTATATGTTAAGGGGATAGAGGACACTTGGTATTAGGTCTTTTTCCAGTGATCTCCATTTCTTTTCTAAAAAAATTAGGGACTCTGTCAGTGCTCAGTGCTTACTCCTGATTCTGTGTTCAGAGGTCAGTCCTGATAGGGCTCAGAGGACCATATGGAGTGCTGGGATTGATCCTGGGTAGGCCGTGTGCAAAACAAATGCCCCACCCACTGTTCTATCTATTTAGTTCCTGGTTACGTTTCATATGTGGGTCAACTTTTTCCTTCCCCCATTGATCCTTTTTTGGCATACTGCTTTTCACAGAAAAATCACTACACCCGGTTTTGCTGTTCAAAAATTGTCTTCTAATATATCAGTGTAATTATGGCATACTATTAAACAATTGACAAAGGAACAATGTATTCATGAGTGGTTTCTAAAATACACATATTTGTTTTGGAGACACCAGCAAGCAATTCTCAAGGCTTATTCCTGGCTATGAGCTTAAGGATCACTCCTGGAAAGCTTATGGGACTATATGGGGGTACCAGGGATCGAACCTGGGCTAGCTGCCTGTAAGGCAAGAATCTTACCTCCTTTATTATTGCCCCAGCCAGTTGTCTGCATGTGCAGTTGTTTTCCTGCACACTGTAAGCCACAAGCCTAGAATTGTTGGTATACCTACAAAATGGGTACATGTCAATAAAGTCATTAATACCTCTTGTGCCACAATGAGTGAATGATAAGAAGTGATCACAAGTTGTCTGCCCTTAGTCTTAAGCATCCTTGGAACTGTTATGCACGTTGGTATTTAAGAGTTGGGACCTTATGTCATGTTGTTTCTCAATTAGGGGATATGTGCTTTGAGAAATCTCCCTCCTTACATAGGGAATAACTCACACATGCTATGACCCAGATGATTCCCTCTTTTGTATCTGATATTGTGGAAGGCACTGATTGTCTGGATCAGTCTAAATGTAATAAATATAACCATGATGCTGCTTTATGTACCTAAATGCAGACCAATAGATAACTATCTACACCACTATGAAATGTACTGCTACTGATGATTTTTCAGGAGCTACTCTAGCTGTTTTATTTATCACTGGGAAGTAAATGTTAGTGCCAGTATTCCTTAGTTGAAAAACTTAAACAGACTGCTCAGAAACTTCCCATTTACCATTTTATCTTACACGGCTGGCAATTTATCTTTAGGGAACTTTTTTTCATACAGTAGCATAGCAACTTGCAGTTTTTATATTTTCCCCTTTAAGTTTCATATTCTCTAGAGTGTTATATCATGTTTATATGACTGATGGGAGGAATTTACATAAATATTATTTTAAAAATATTCTGTCTGGTTGTCTTATGCTCATTGTTTTTTCCTCTGGCCTATTACATTGAAATTGCTATCATGTACAAGTTGAAATACTTTTTGCAATTCTTTCTAAACTCTGATTCTACTCATGTCCCCTTTATCATTATTGTTGTATTGGGTCACACCTGGCAGTGCTCAGGACTTACTCCTGGCTCTGTGCTCAGGGTTTTCTCCTGGTGTAGCTCAGGGAATCATACGTGGTGCTCAAGATTAAACCTAGCTTAACTGTGTAAGGCAAATACCTTACTCACTGTTCTATCTCTCTGACCCTCTTACGTCCTTAAATGTTACACCATATTTATTGACTTTTCACTTCCTTCCCACATTTGTGACCCCTCCCAGTACAAATTCAAGAAAATGCTTAAGAACCGGATACTTTCTACCTTGATTTACTCAAAAAAGAGAGGCTTTCCTTTTGTGGTATGAATGAGTTTTTATCTATATATCTGAACTAGCTCACCATTTCGGTCTCCCTTTGGTACCTTTAAGTTTACATACATGTATGTAGATCTCAGTCACACTTTTAACTTTGCTTGTACAGTCCTCATATAACTTTTCTTTATGTTCTTAAATATTATAATTTAGCTGTGAACATTGCTTTCTTTCAAGTGGAAAATTCTTCAGTGGAAAATTCTTGTCATGATTAAATTTTTTTTCTGGTATTTGGGCTTAATCTGGTCATGCTTAGGGGTTACTCCTTGCTCTGCACTCATAAATTACTCCTGACAGTGCTTAGGGAATAATATGGGATGCCATGGATTGAACTTTTTATTAACTGTATACAAGGCAGAGACGCTAACCCCTGTACTATCTGTCCAGCCCCCAAATTGAGCCATATTGAATATGATTTAGAACTCTATAACTACTCTGTAGATATAGATATTGCCTTTATATCTGTCTGTCTGTCTGTCTATATGTACTACCAACAAAATTTGGAGAAAGAAGGGACTGGGGATGTAGTTCAGTGGCAGAGTATTTGAATTAGGGCCAGAATTTTATTCCAGCAATACACAGACACACAAACATACACACATACACACATCCCACATCCATCCTGGAGTCAAGTCACACATATCCTATTTTTCCTCAAAATTCCTAAAAGAAATGATTAGCCATGCTATACTGTAAGATGAATAGTTTCAATAAGAAGAAAATAGAAGAAAAGGAGTTAATTAAAATAATGGCCAGGTCTTTAGATAAAGCAATTGAGAGATGACATGCAAGAGGTGGAAATGGTTCAGTGAAAACACAAGCTCAAGGCAAGTAATTGGAAAGTAGCATTTACTTTTGCTTCTGAAATTAATCTCATCAGACAGTTTCCTTGGAAAACTGTCCAATAAACTGTCAGCCTCTTACTTCATACTTTCTCTATTACTGCATTAGGCTTGCCTTCTTTTATGTGATCAGCATATGGAATACTCAATTAACTATAGAGTTAACGTTTTGGAAAGTGTTCAGAGATTAGAAAACTCCCTTGAACCCTAATAAGAAAGCAGTGATGTATCGTCAGCTAGTCCACACACAGGAAATGCTTTTGAAATAATGTTTGTTGATATACAATCATAGAGACAGATATGGTAGCAGAAAAACTTGGATGGAATTAGAGAATATAATGTTAAGCAAAATTAGTCAGAAGGAGGAGAGATGCCAGATGTTCTTACTCACATGTTGTATGTAAAGAAACATAACAATAGACACTCACCAATGAAAACAAACTCTTGTATTCCTAAAATAGAACTGAGATTACTGAATTGGGATAGGATTAAGGGTGGGGAGATGAACAGACTGACCCAAGTAATAAAGAATATATCCTTTTCTCATTCACCCTTTAATTCCTGTATTAAATGCACATTTTCTAATTTTCTAAGATCAGCTGAGCTTGTAAAATTCCAATATCCGCATTAGTTTACTGTATTTTCATTTTTATATGGGTCTATTAATTTTCAAATAATAGTGATTATGTAACCACACCATTTTTTGATACTATATCTTAGTTTTTGTGCTTTTGATTTTATAAAACTATGCTTAATTTTAGTTATATTTAAAGAATGACATGTAAGTATTGGAAATCTTGACAATATGTATGTGATGATAAAGTTGAAAAGTGTTGGAAGGAGGAGACAGAAAATTTATGTAGAATTCTGGTGAGTAAACCATTAGGAAATTGTCTTTGTTTTGAATTTTGGACTACACCCCACTGTACTTAGGACTTACAGGCTGTGTGCTCAGGGATTGTTGGTGGTGTTCAGGGACTGTATATGGTGCTAGGGGTCTGAACAGATGGCTGTGGTGGCCCTGATCACTGCTGATTTCTAAGCAAGGGACCATCAGGCCACACTACTGGGTTGAGCATTGGTGTGAGTGACCTAAACACCACATAGTTGGGGACTAATCTAAGTATCAAACTATGCGATAGGCATCAGGAGGCTGAGCACCAGCTTTGTGTGGGTAGCCCTTGTTTTTAAAAAACAGAGAGACGAATAAGGCAACAAATTACTGAGCCTAAAGAATGTGTAGTTTGAAATTAGGAACTTTAGTCCTATCATTTGTGAAATTCTATTTTTAAAAGTTCTAATAAGACTTTCAAATAAAATTGAAAGTATTTGAACTCAAACGTGAAATTTCTTTAAAATGCAGGCATTTCTAGACTGAAGGAAGCTAATTAAAAGTGAGGAACTTAAATTTTTTAAATTTTTATAAGTATTTTATTATACCACAGTGAAATATACAATTACAAAGATGTTCATATTTGGATTTTGGTCATACAGTGTTCCAGCACCCATCCCTCCACCATTGCCCATCTCCCACCACCAATGTTCCCGGTTGCGTCCTCCCCCCCCAGTCCACTTCCATGGCAGGTTCTTTATTTCTTTCCCTTTCTCTCTATCTCTTTCTCTTTTCCTTCCTTTCCAGATTGTGGATTACCAAACATACATTAAAGGGTTGTCATGTGTATCTTTTTGCTTGTATTTAATGCTCAGTTCTAGGTTGGTATTAGTACTTTCGACAATTGTTAGCACACTGTTCCATTTTCTGTCTTACCTAGCCTCTGACTCCCACATGTTTGTGATAATTTCCCCCTTTGACGAGACCTCCTGATACATGTTTCACTTCACCTTGGATATTGGTATCACAATATATACATATACATATATATATGACATATATATATCATGCAAATAAATGCAGTCATTCTATTATCTGTCTCTCTCCTTCTAGCTAGTTTCATTCAACATGATCTTCTCTATGTCCATCCATTTATAGGCAAATTTCATAGCTTCATTTTTCCTAAGAGCTGCATAGTATTCCATTGTGTAGATGTAACAAAGCTTCTTTATCCAGTCATCGATTCTTGGGCATTCTGGTTGTTTCCAGATTCTGGCTATTGTGAATAATGCTGCTATGAACATAAAAGTAGGGATGGTTTCCCCACTGCATATTTTTGGCTTCTCAGAGTAGATTCCCAGGAGTGGTATGGCTAGGTCAAATGGGAGTTCAATTTCTAGACTTTGGAGGAATGTCCATATTGTTTTCCAGAAAGGCTGTACCAGCCAGCATTCCCAATAACAATGGATGAGTGTCCCCTTTTCCTCACATCCATGCCAGCACTTGTTGTTCTTGCTCTTTTTGGATATGTGCCAGTCTCTGTGGTGTAAAATGATATCTCATTGTTGTTTTGATTTGCATCTCTCTGATGATTAGTGATGATGAGCACTTTTTCATATGTTTTTGGCCATTTGAATTTCTTCCTTGTTGAAGTTTCTGTTCATTTCTTCTCCCTGTTTTTTGATGGGGTTGTTTGTTGTCTTCTTGTAAAGTTATACTAGTGCCTGATATATCCTGGATATTAACCCCTTATCAGATGGGTACTGGGTGAATATTCTTTCCCATTCTGTGGACTGTCTTTGTATCTTAGTCACTGTTTCTTTGAGGTGCAGAAGCTTTTTAGTTTCATGTAGTCCCCATATGTTTATCTTTTCTTCTAGTTGCTTTGTTAGTGATGTTTCACCTTTTAAGATGCCTTTAGCTTCAATGTCGTGGAGGGTTTTGCCTATATTTTCTTCAATTTACTTTATGGATTCAAGTCTGATATTGAGATCTTTCATCCATTTTGATAAGATTTTTGTGCATGGTGATTTTTGTGCATGCGTGATTTTTGTGCATGGTGTTAGAGGGAGGAACTTAAATTTACAAATATATTTACATATATTTATTTTTTCTTTTTCAACCCAAATTTTATTTTATTAAAGCACCATGATGCATTTTATTAAAGCACCATGGGTCATAAAATTATTCATAATTAGCGTTTTAAATTTTTTTATTATACCATATTGGGTTTCAGTCATACAATGTTCTAGCACCCATCCCTCCACCAGTGCACATTTTCCATCATGAATGTCCCCTGATTCCCTCCCCTCCCACCTCTATGGCAAGTACTTTGCCTCTCTTCTCTCTCAATCTCTCTCTCTTCTCTTTCTCTCTCTTTCGCTCTCTCTCACACACACAAATACACATTGTGCCTTTACATTTAGAGGTTATCATTTATATCCATTTGCCTATATTCTCTGCTCAGTTCTAGGCTGGTATTATCATTCCCAACAATTATTAGAACATTGCTCTCTTCTCTGTCTTGCCTAACCTCTGACTCCCCACACACTTTCAGTAGATTCCACCAATTACAAGACCTCCTGATCCATGTTTTGCCTGACCTTGTATATTGATATCATACTATTTTATTTTATATACCACATATAAATGCAGTTATTCTGTATCTGTCCTTTTCTCTCTGGCTAATTTCACTCAGTATGATCCTCTCCATGTCCATCCATTTATAGACAAATTTCATAACTGTTTTCCTGACAGCTGCATAGTTTTTCATTATGAGATATAGCACAGGTTCTTTATCCAGTTATCTATTCTTGGACACTCTGGTTGTTTCCATTTTCTGGCTATAGTGAAGAGTGCTTCTATGAACAAAGAAGTGCAGACGTTTCTGCTGTGTGTTTTTGGCCTCCCAGGGTATATTCCCAAGAGTGGTTTGGCTGGGTCAAATGGGAGCTCAATTTCTAGTCTTTGGAGGAATGTCCATATTGTTTTCCAAAAAGGCTGTACCAGTCAACATTCCCACCAACAATGGATGAGAGTCCCCTTCCCCACATCCACACCAGTACTTGTTGTTCTTGATCTTTTGAATATGTGCCAGTCGCTGTGGTGTGAGATGATATCTCATTGTTGTTTTGCATTTCCCTGTTGATTTGTGATGATGAGCATTTTTATATGCCTTTTGGCTATTCAAATTCCTTCTTTGTTGAAGTTTCTGTTCAATTATTCTCCCCATTTTATAATGGAGTTGACTGTTTTTATCTTGTAAATTTCTACCAGTGCCTGATATATCCTGGATATTAACCACTTATCAGATGGGTATTGGGTGAGTATTCTTTCCAACTCTGTAGGTCCTTGGGAAAAAAGAAGATGGGAGGCATCACCTTTCCCAACTTCAAACTGTAATACAAAGTGGTAGTGAAACAGCATGGTATTGGAGTAAAAACAAACCTGTGGTCCTATGGAACGGAGTTGAGTATTCTGACACCCATCCTTAAATACATGATCAATTAATCTTTGATAATGAAGCAAAAAAGTACGAAATGGAGTATGGACAGCCTCTTCAGCAAGTGCTGGGAAAACTGGGTAGCTATGTAAAAAAATGAACTTAGACCTCTGTCTAACATGCACAAAAAGTCAGATCAAAATGGATTAAAGATCTCAATATCAGATCTGAATCCATAAAGTACATTGAAGAAAATATAGGAAAAATCTTCCACAACATTGAAGTTAAAGGCATCTTCAAAGATGAAACATCACTAACAAAGCAATTGGAAGCAAAGGTAAACATATGCGACTACATGAAACTATAAAGCTTCTGCACCACTAAAAGAAACAGCACCCTGGCCACCTGCCCCTCAAGGTGTTGCAGGTGTGGCTGTGGTGCCCAGGTGCGTTGGCAGGTGGCAGAGAGGAGATAAGCTTGTCTACAGCCCCAGTGCTCTTCCTTGTGGGTGCTGGATGGTGGATGGTCTGACATAGGAAGAACAGTGCGCAGCCAAGTAAGAGGCTTAGATAACAAAGTAGGCTAGGACCAGATACTTCCCAGGATCTTTCACATCTGTGCAGCATAATGATCATTGTAGTTGTAACACTTGGGAGGTTGTTGGGGAATGAGGAACTATAACGTCACATTAGAAATCACTACTGAATATACACACAGATAATTGCATCATAAGCCATAAGGCAAGCCACAAGGTGTAGGAGAAGAGAGAGAAAATACAGAAACAGAAATAGAGATAGAAAGATGAGAGACTCAAACACACAGGGGAGAACTGCCATCCAGCTCTCCCTTAGCTCAGCTCACCATGAGGCTCTCAGGAGGCAAGATAGATTTTGGGTGTTGGCCATCACCTCTGTAGGGCCTCGGAAGCAGCCAGATGAGACTCTCTCTCACCATAATAGCCACCGTTTACATGGTCCGGACCCCCACAGCTCATCAGAACCCGTGCAAGAAAAGACGTTGATCTAAAGACCAGTTCAGAGCAGCCGGAGTTCGAGCCCAGGTAGGCGGCTCTCGGAGGTGGAAGTCACTGGGCATTCCTGGAGATGTAGCTGGGGTACCCTTTACCGTCTCTTACCTGTTCCAGAGGCCTGGTGGCCATGCCCACATACTGTGTCAGGGCTCTCGGCCATGATGCAGAGACTCAGATGCATGGGGGGGAGAGCTGCCATCCAACTCTCCCCATATCTCAGCTGACCATGAGGCTCCCAGGAGGCAAGATGTGTTTTGGGAGTGGGTCCATCACCTCTGTAGGGCCTCAGAAGCAGCTGGATGAGACTCGCTCACCATAATAGCTGCCATATTCATGGTCCGGACCCGGTACATCAAACTAGTGAAACTAGTCATGTTCTAGAATATATTACAATCTAATCTACAATGTATAAGAAAGGGAAGTGAGAAGGAGAGAGAGAGAGAAAGAGAGAAAGGAGATAAAGAACCTGCCATGGAGGCAGGATGGGGAAAGGGGGAGGGAGGTGGGTACATTGGTGATGGGAGATGGGCAGAGGTGGAGGGTTGGGTGTTGGAACACTATAGCACCAAAATTCAAACACAAACATCTTGTAATTGTATATCTAACCGCGGTATAATAAAATATTAGAATACTGTAAAAAATTAATCTAAAAAAAAAAGAAACAGCACCCAAGATATAAATTTACTTATATTTCTAACCAACCTGGAGAACTAAATATAACTGGAAGTGTTAGTTATGTTTCTTTCCTTGTTATGCTTGACTATTCTGTAAGAAGAAAATTATTTTGAGCGACTGGAGCAATACAGTAGGGTTGGGTGTTGCCTTGCATGTGACCAAGCAGGGATCCCCAGCCCCCAAGTAGGTCCCCCAAGCACTACCAGGATTAGTTCCTGAGTGCAGAGCCAGGAGTAAACCCTGAGCATTTCCAGGCATGGCCCAAAAAAAAAGAAAGATAATTATTTTGAAGAAGTTCCTTTTTTTTAAATTTTTTATTATACCACAGTGAGACATACAATTACAAAGGTGTTCACAATTGGTTCTTAGTAATACAGTATTCCAGCACCCATCCCTCCACCAGTGCCCCATTTCCACCACCAATGTACCCCACCCCTTCCCACCTACCCCCAGGCTGCCTCAACAGCAGGTAGCCCTGTTTCCTCTCTTTCTCTCTCTGTCTCTCTCTCTGTCTCTGCATCTCTCTCCCTCTTGTTTTACACATTGTGGCTAGCCCTGAAGATATTTAGAGTTTATCACTTAAGTCTGTTTGTGTATATTCAATGGTGAGTTTTAATCTGCCATTACCATTTCCCATATTTAGTAAAACACTGGTATCTATTTATATCCTATTAATGAATGCAGTCATTCAATATCTGTCCTTTTCCTTCTGACTAATTTGACTCAGCATTATAGTCTCCATGTCCATCCATTTGCAGGTAAATTTCATAATTTCATCTTTTCTGACAGCTGCATATTATTCCATAGTGTAGATGAACCACAGTTTCTGTAGCCAGTCCTCTGTTCTCGGGCATTTAGGTTGTTTCCAGATTCTAGCTATAGTGAATAGCACAGAGATGAATAAAGAAGTACAGATAGTGTTTCTGCTATGTGTTTTTCAGTCTCTCGGGTATATTCCAAGGAGTGCTATTGCTGGATCAAATGGGAGCTCAATATTTAGTTTTTGGAGGAATGCCCATATTGTTCTCCAAATGGCTGGACCAGTTGGCACTCCCACCAACAGTGGATGAGAGTCCCTTTTTCCCCCACATCCACGTCAGCACCAGTTGTTCTTGCTGTTTTGGATGTGTGCCTGTCTCTGTGGTGTGAGATGGTACCTCATTGTTGTTTTGATTTGCATCTCTCTGATGATTAAAGATGAAGAGCACTTTTTCATATGCCTTTTGGCCATTCGAATTTCTTCTTTTTTGGAAGCTTCTGTTCATTTCTTCTCCCCCATTTTTTGATGGGGTTGGCTGTTTTTTTCTTGTGAAGGGCTACCACTGCCTGATATATCCTGGATATTAACCCCTTGTAAGATGGGCATTGGGTGAATATCTTTTCCCACTCTGTGGATTGTCTTTGTATCTTGGTCACCGTTTCTTTTGAGGTGCAGAAGCTTTTCAATTTTATATAATCCCATTTGTTTATCTTTGCTTCCATTTGCTTGGTCAATTGTGTGCCGTCTTTAAAGATACTTTTTAGTTTCGATGTCATAGATCTTTTCACTTATGTTTTCTTCAATGTACCTTATAGATTCATGTCTGATGTTGAGATCTATAATCCATTTTGATCTGACTTTTGTGCATGTCATTAGAAGGAGGTCTAAGTTCATTTTTTCACACGTAACTGCCCAGTTTTCCCAGCACCATTTGTTGAAAAGGCTTTCTTTGCTCCACTTAATATCTTTTGCTCCTTTATCGAAGATTAAGTGGTTGTATATTTGAGAGTGTGTTTCAGGATATTCAGTTCTATTCCATAGGTCTACGGGTCTGTCTCTATACCAATACCACAGTCTTAATTACAACTGCTCTGTAGTAGAGATTGAGGTTGGTGAAAGTGATACCTCCCATCTTCTTTTCCCCAAGTATTGCTTTAGCTATTCGTGGGGGTTTATTATTCCATACAAATTTCAGGAGTGTTTGTTCAATTTCTTTTGAAGAACATCAGGGGTATCTTTATAGGGACCGAATTGAATCTACATATAACGCTCTAGGGAGTATTATCATTTTGATAATGTTAATCCTTCCAATCCATGAGAAAGGAATGTGTCTCCATTTCCTCAGGTCTTCTTTTATTTCCTGAAGTAACGTTTTGTAGTTTTCTTTGTAGAGATCCTTTTCATTTTTTTGTCAAACTGATTCCTAGGTATTTGATTTTCTGCGGCACAATTGTGAATGGGATAGTTTCTTTAATGTCCCTTTCTTCTCTTTCGCTGTTTGCATATAGGAAGGCCGTTGACTTTTGGGTATTGATTTTGTACCCTGCCACTCTACTATAGGAATGTATTATTTCTAGGAGCCTCTTGGTAGAGAGTTTCGGGTTAGGAAAGCCACTTTTTATAAATGTCTATATTTCTAACTTTTTATTAATGTCTGTACTTCTAACTGACTAGAAATATTACTAAGATGATTGTTTTCCACTAAGAAAGGGAGAAAACAGCAAGCAGGAATTCCACCTTTGTCTTGTGAAGGTCTATAGCCCCAGGGCAGGATTGCATCCCTGGAGGGAGGTCCCTGCTAGATTGTCCCAAGATGGAGAAGTTTCCACAATCGCTCATTGCTTCAAGATCAAAGACCATCACCTCTTGCAACTCCCAACCCCTCACCTTTTGGGAGAGGTTAACTAACAGACTTGAGTTGGGAGAAAGAGATGAGAGGGAGAAGTTCCTTTTCTTTTTGGAACATTTTTTAAGTTTGTGGGGTCGTGGGAGGAGGGGATTTGGACCACCCCAGTCATACTCTGGATTTTCTTCTGGTTCTGTGCTTAGGATTCACTCTACAATGCTCGGGACAATATGTAGTGCTGGGGACTGAATCTGGGTGATCACTTGTAAAGCTAGTGCCTTATCTACTGCCTTATCTCACACCCTGAAATTGCTTCATTTATCAAAATACATTCATTGTATTTAAGTATTATACTCTAGTGATTGTCAGGCTAGAGTTAGGTAAGCAATTGAACCTGTGATAAGACAGATTCAGGGTGCTTTTTGTCTGTCACTATTGCACAGCATGTTTACACATTAGTGTAGAAATATGGCATATTTTCAAAAACAATCAGTAGGAAACTGTCAGGAAAACATGAGCTAATGCTTAATCAGAAAGCATTAGACTAACATGTGTGAATGGATATTGAAATTTTATAAAAATGGGCAGTGCGTTATTACAATTCTATTTTCTAATATAGTATTCTTTATGGTGTCATTGATATTATTATTTTAGCACTCGTCCTACTGTGCCACAGTCAGCATCAGAGTTCCCGTATCCCTCCACCACTATCTCTAGGTTGTTCCTTATTCAATCCTGCTTCCCATTGGCAGCCTAGTTTCATTGACAATATTTCAGGCTTGTTTTTATTGGCCATTGTTTGTTCACTTGTTTTTTGTTTTATTTATTTTTTGGAGTGGTTAGGAGATGGGGCAAGAGAACAAAAGAGAAGGAAATCCTCATAATTCTCTATCAACAGACGAGTGGTTTCCATGGGAAGGCCTGAAAACGCTCTTTTGCTTGGATGTTGTGATAACAGGGATACCTGGCCACCCCAGAGATGCTCCAGTACCATACCCAGTCATACTTAGACACCTCTAAAAGTGAGACTTATGAGGTTCAGGGTACCATGTAGTGCCAAAGAACAAACCAGACTCCACTACATGTACATGCCTAGCCCCTACACGACCTCTCAGCCTACAATCCCTGTTTTTAAACTTCACATAAGAGGACGATCTTCTGGTGTTTTCCCTTCATATTTTTTTAAAGTATTTTATTATACCACCATGAGATATACAAATAAAAAGATATACAATTAAAAAAGTTCATATTTGGGTTTTGGTCACATATTCTGCCTTACTTAGCTTACGATTAGATCCTCCAGTTGCATACAGTTATAGTGAAATGAATGATTTCATCTTTTTTACCACATTTTTATCTGCCCATCTGTATTTGGGCCCTTGAGTTTCTAGTTACTTCCTACTGTAAATAGTCTTGCAATAAACACAGAGTTGTATATCTATTTTAATTAATATTTTTTGTGTTCTTGGGATAGATGTCCTGGGGTAGAACTATGATCATATGAAAGCTCTTTTTTAAATTCTTTTGATGTCTCAGGGTGTTTCCTATAGCGGTTGAACCTGACAAAAGTCTCACCAATAGTGAACTAAGGTTCTTTTATCACTGCATCCCTGTCTGCACTAGTTGTTTCTGATTATATGATATAGGTCATTATACCGGTGGTGTTTTTATTTGCATTTCTCAAATAATCAGTGATGTGAGCATTCATATATCTGTTGGCCATGTGTATAACATATTTGAGGAAATGTTTAGTTCTCTTTTTGTGATACAGTTTTTAGTTGTGGAGTTCTGTTAGTATGTGATTCATTAATCAGATGTATGACATGCATCAAAATTATCATTGATGTCGAAAGAGGGGGTTTGGCAGGGTGATACCATTTCACCAAAACTCTTCAGCGCCACCCTCGAGAACATCATGTGACAATTAGAATGGGAAGGAATGGGAGTGAAGATAGACGGTCGGCAACTACACCATCTCTGCTTCGCTGATGACATCATTCTAATAACACCAAACATTAGCCAAGCAGCACAAATGCTGGCTGACTTTGACCGAGAATGTGGAAAGATAGGTCTACAGCTGAACCCTCAACAAAACTATGTTCATGAAACATGAACTAGTTCCAGAGGCCCCATTCACTCTCAATGGAACAAACATCTCTGAATGCAGCAGTTATGTGTACCTAGGTCAAGAAGTCAACATGATGAATGACCTAAAACCTGAGCTGTGCAGGAAGAAGAGAGCAGCATGGATTGCCTTCAAAAGCATCGAAGAAATAGCTAAAAAGAAAAAGAAACTTCGGCTCCGGGCATATCTCTTCAACTCCACCATTCTCCTTGCATTAACATACACCTCAGAGACCTGGGCCCTACGAAAGCAGGATGAGAATGCTATTCGGGTCTCCCAAAGGGGAATCAAGAGAGCTATGCTTGGGATATCACACCTCACTCAAGTGAGAGAAGGAATCCGGAGTTCTGACCTCCGTTGCTGTTCCAGAGTCAGGGATGCTGTCTCATTTGCCAAGGCATCGAAAATCAGATGGGCTGGACATGTAATCCCATTTGGAGATAACCGCTGGACTAGAGCTGTTACCGACTGAATCCCATGGGATGTCAAAAGATCATGTGGCCGCCCACCTACAAGATGGTCAGACTTCTTCGTCAAGACCATGAACAAACGGTTTGAGGCTCTTTGTATTCCTGAAACAACCAGATGCCATTGGGCTACACTGGCACGTGATAGGGTCAAATGGAAATGTTACTGGCGCCCATTCGAGGAAGTCGATGAACAAGGGGATGTCTAGTGATCTAGTGATGGCATGCACATGATGTCTTCAATTTACTAGGGTGTCTTTTGATTTGAGCCATTATTTTTTAGTACAAAAATATTTGAGTTTGATACAGTTCCATATATTTAATTTTAAAAATTTAATTTTTAAACTTTATTTAAACATCTTGATTAACAAAATTGTTCACTATACAGTTATTTCCACTATTTCAAAATTTCAACACCAGTCCCACCAACAATGTGCCCTCACCACACCAAAGATCCTACTTTCTCACCTATCCCCTAAGCTTGCTCCCGTGGCAGGCACTAATTAATTTACTTTATATTGCTTACTGCAACCTATACTGCATAATGGTGTTGCTAAAGTCTGACCTTTTTACTGAGCTGTTACCTGCAAATTGGACCATCTGTTATTGCTTTCTTCTATTGAACTTAGAGGGCTTCCCTTTAATTTTTTTAAATGAAGTTGTTCATGTTAATTTGTTATAGATACTGAATATTCAACCCCAATTCCATCACCATTGCAACTTCTGCCACCATTATTTCCAATTTTTCCAACCACCACTTAAGCCTGCCCCTATAGCAGACCCTTAGTTAGTGAAGAATGTTCAATCTCATCATGGAACCATTAAGCCCTTATATAAGAAATTACTGATAGCTTGTTGCAGGGTAGGCACTGTGAGTATATACTTTGTTACTGGTTTACTTCTACTTTACATCCCATTAAATGAGATGTGCTACTTAGTATATCAGTATAGTAGAGTTTGAGATGTCACTCCAGGAATTCCAAATTTTTAATGGAGTAATAGAGCTGGAGTTTTTTTTTTTTTTTTTTGGCTTTTTTTGGTCATGCCTGGCAATACTCAGGGTTACTCCCAGCTCTGCACTCAGGAATTACTCCTGGTAGTGCTCATGGGACCACATGGGATATTGGGGATTGAACCCAGGTCAGTCACATGCAAAGCAAGCACCCTACCCATTGTACTATCACTACAGCCTCAGTGGAGTTAACTTTTTAACTGGGTGGTGGTTTGGGGGCATGAGCATGACTGCCTGATCTGGAAGAACAGGGAGATGGGAGAAGGTAGTCCATCCCTGACTCAGTTAAAGCCTGGTGATTTTGGTCACAAAACTTGCATACCTGAGGTTTTCAACAAATTAATTCCTGATGGAGTTCATCCAAGCCATTTAGACTAGCTTTAAACACGGTGGTGATCCTAGAGGGTAGGGTTTGGGCTGCCAGGAGTGATTCCTAAGTGTAGATCTAGGAGTAAGCTAGTGTGACTAAGAAACAAAAAAGAAAGATGCTGACAGCAACACAATAATATTAAGAGATTAAAGATTCACCATACCCTCCCCCGCCTACCCCCACCACACTTTATTTAAACATGATGGTTTACAAAACTGTTCATGATGATTTATTAAAAGTATTTAATATTCTGATACCAATCCCATCACCACTGTCACCTCCATATAGAATATTTCAATATTCCCCCTTCTCACCATTAGATAGATTAATCAGACAAAATTTAAATAAGGAAATATTAGCCTTAAAAGAAAAGAGGAAATAATAAAAATTACATATTAATTCAAATATATAGAAATAAAGATACAATACAAAATATGGATGAAATAAGAGTTGTTTTTTCAAACAAACAAAAACTGCCAAAACCAAGGTCAGAGCAATAGTTACAGCAAGTAGGACAATTGCCTTGCTTGCAGTTGACCTAAGTGTGATTCTGGTATCCTATATGATCCCCTGAGTATTGCTAGGAGTAACTCCTGAAGGCAGAGGCAGGAGTAACTTCTGAGGTTCTCCAAGCATGGCCCAACAACCAAAAAATAAGTAAATAAGTAATTTTTAAAAATAAAAATAAATGAAAAAGAAGCGTAGAGATTTTTAAAAAAATACAGTCATGGCAATGCCTTGGCTAAAGGGGGAAAAATAGAAAATTGATAAACTGGATCAGGAATGTAATAGGAGAAGATACAACAAAGATGTTTCAGGAATATAAAAGATGATACAGTTTTGCTACAACTTGATGTCACTAAATTGGAAACCCAAAAACAGACGACTTGTTAGCCTCATACCTCTGATCACAAAATAAGAAAGATAGAAAACCTGAATAGACCAATTTCACAATAGACTGATTTTACAACAGTAATCAAAAATCTCCCAAACCCCAAACAAAAGGCCAGTTCCATTGAGGTTTACCAGTTAATTCTTCCAAACCTTCGAGTACCTAGCCCTTATTTTTCTCAGCACTTCCAGAAATTTGGTAAAGCAGGAAACTTTATGACCAGTTTTTATGAGACCAATATTACCTTTATACCAAAGACAGAGACACCATTAAAATAAGAGAGAGGGAGTGAGACAAAAATACCTTTATAACACAGATGCCAAGATCTTCAGCAAAATCTTCACAAACTGAATTCAACAATGCATGAAATGAATCATACACCATTATCCGATAATGCAGAGAAAATCTTCAGTAACATTAAGTAACTATTTGTGATGAAAAATATCAATGAAAATTGAGAATACTCACTTCAATATAATAAAATCTGTATATAACAAACCCACAGATAATCTCAATTATAAAAAAAAGTGTTTCTTCTAAGATCTGGCTCAAAATAAGTATGCCCACTAACGCTGCTATTCAATATAATATTGAAGTCCTAGTACAGTAATCAGGTAATAAAGGAAAATTAAAGGGATTCAATTTGAAGAAAAACTCAAAGTACAGATAACACGGAATAATAAGTATCAATATTATAAATTCTACAAAAAAATCTTAGACACTAAATAAAGTAAACTAAAAAAAAGTAAAACAGCCAGCTACAAAACCAATGCACAGGAATAGTTTAAATTTCTATATAAATGCAGTTGTGTAAAAATAATTAAAAACCTTTCTATGTATAATTGTATTAAAAATTCAAGTACACGGGCGGGCCGGAGCCATAGCACAGCAGTAGGGTGTTTGCCTTGCATGTGGCCAACCCGGGTTAGATCCCCAGCATCCCATATGGTCCCCGAGCACCGCCAGGAGTAATTCCTGAGCAAAGAGCCAGGAGTAACCCCTGAACATTGCCGGGTGTGACCCAAAAAAGCAAAAAAAAAATTCAAGTACAAGGAATCAATAAAGTTGAAGACTTATTGTAAAAAGCTATATATTACTATTGAAAGAAAGACAGGAATGGAAACACATTCCATTCCCATGTTTTACAAGAATAAACATCATTTAAATAGTCATCCTATCCAAGGCAAATTAACTGAAATTCACATCAAAAAAAAATCTCATGGAATTTTTCACGGATAGAAAACAAATATTTCTAGCATTTTTATGGAACCACAAAGTCCCCTCACATAACCAAAGAAATTCCGAGGGTTAAAATGATAGAAAGAACCCCATTCTTTGACTTTAAAACTGTACTATAACGCTACAGTAATCAAAACTGTTACTGGACTAGCAGGAGACTCTTAGACTGATGAAATGAGATTGAGTGTCCAGAAGTAAGCCCTTGGGTATGTGGAGAATTAGTTTGTGACAAAAGGCTCTTGTGCTGGAATGGAACAAGAAAAACCCCTTCAGTAAATGTATTGGGAAGACTAGGTAGCTACTTGCAAAATTTTTTTTTTCCATTTTATTTATTTATTTATTTATTTATTTTTCCATTCTTTTTTTTTATTTTTTTAATTTTTTATTATACCACAGTGAAACATGCAATTACAAAGGTGATCATAATTGGTTCTTGGTAATACAGTATACCAGCACCCATCCCTCCACCAGTGCCCCATTTCCACCACCAATGTACCCCACCTATCTCACACCATAACAGAATCTGTTATTAAAATAAATTAAGGACATTGATATCAGACACAAATCCTTAAAAATACATGGAGGTTTTAAATTTTTTTTTAATTTTATTATACCATCATGAGACTCGCAGACATGGGGCAGAGCTGCTACTGGCTCTCCCTGTGACCAGCTGCTCACGAGGCGCCCAGGAGGGATGGTGGGTTCTAGCCCTGGCCCACCACCCCAGCAGAGCCTCGCAACAAGCCAGACGACCCCCCCACTCCATGAGGGCCTCTATTTTCCACATCCGGACTTCTCTATCAGAAGACCCAACAGACCAGCCTATCAACGCCCAGCTCATCGAAGTTCCACCCTGAGGCAGTCTTTCTTAAATCCGGCTCAGGTATGCTGGTCCAGAGACTCGCAGACATGGGGCAGAGCTGCTACTGGCTCTCCCTGTGACCAGCTGCTCACGAGGCGCCCAGGAGGGATGGTGGGTTCTAGCCCTGGCCCACCACCCCAGCAGAGCCTCGCAATAAGCCAGACGACCCCCCACTCCATGAGGGCCTCTATTTTCCACATCCGGACTTCTCTCTCGTCAGACCTCCACCCAGCAGACCAGCCTATCAACGCTCAGCTCATCGAAGTTCCACCCTGAGGCAGTCTGGCTCAGGTATGCTGGTCCAGAGACTCGCAGACATAGGGGCAGAGCTGCTACTGGCTCTCCCTGTGACCAGCTGCTCACGAGGCGCCCAGGAGGGATGGTGGGTTCTAGCCCTGGCCCACCACCCCAGCAGAGCCTCGCAACAAGCCAGACGACCCCCCACTCCATGAGGGCCTCCATTTTCCACATCCGGACTTCTCTCTCGTCAGACCTCCACCCAACAGACCAGCCTATCAACGCATAAATGCTGGACTTAGAGATGCCTACAAGAGTATACTACCTGCACGGCAGAGCCTGGCAAGCTACCCGTGTTGTATTTGATATATATGGCAAATACCAGTAACAATTATAGACCTCATTCCGGAATGGATTGAGGCTCTTTATGTTCCTGGAGCAAGCAGATGCCTTGGGCTCTACTAGCATGAGACAGGACATATGGAGATGTTACTGGGGCCCGCTCGAGCAAATCGATGATAAATGGGAAGACAGTGATACAGTGAAGACAGTGATCATGAGATAAACAATTACAAATAAGTTCATGTTTGGGTTTCAGTCATACAGTGTTCCAGCACCCATTCCTCCACTAGTGCCCATTTCCCACCACAATGTCCCCAATTCCTTCCCCCCCAGACTGCCTCTATGGCAGGTTCTTTATCGCTTCTCTCTCTCTCTTTTCTTTCTCTTTCTCTCTTCCTTCTGTTACACACTATGGATTACAAAACATACATTTAGAGGTTATATGTACCTTCTACCTGTATTAAATGCTCAGTTCTAGACTGGTATTAGCACTTTCGACAATTATTAGCACACTATACCTTATCTGTCTTACCTAACCTCTGAGGAGAGAAAAAAGATTAAGATGGCCAAAGAGATAGCACAGCAGGTAAGGTGCTTGCTATGGTGTCTGCCTCCTCCAGTTCACATGTAGGAATTCTAATCTCTAGAAGTGACTGTGCTTGGAGATAGGCCTTCAAAAGGTAATTAAGACAAACTGAGGTTAGTCTCTAGTCCAGTAGGTCCTGTGTCTTTGTAAGATGACTCTATACTAGGACATGGGCACTTAGGGTGAATGTTGACCAAGTGAGAACCCAGTATGCAGGTGACCATCTTGTAGTTATTAAAGAGGCCCTTTGCACTGGTAGAACTTTACAAGAAGAAAACAAACAACCCCATCAAAAAATGGGGAGAAGAAATGAACAGAAACTTCAGCAAGGAAGAAATTCGAATGGCCAAAAAACATATGAAAAAATGCTCATCATCACTAATCATCAGAGAGATGCAAATCAAAACAACAATGAGATACCATTTTACACCACAGAGACTGGCACATATTCAAAAGAACAAGAACAACAAGTGCTGGCGTGGGTGTGGGGGAAAAGGGGACACTCATCCATTGTTGGTGGGAATGCCGGCTGGTACAGCCTTTCTGGAAAACAATATGGACATTCCTCCAAAGACTAGAAATTGAACTCCCATTTGACCCAGCCATACCACTCCTGGGAATCTACTCTGGGAAACCAAAAATACGCAGCGGAAACACCATCCCTACTTTTATGTTCATAGCAGCATTATTCACAATAGCCAGAATCTGGAAGCAACCCGAGTGCCCGAAAATAGATGACTGGATAAAAAAGCTTTGGTACATCTACACAATGGAATACTATGCAGCTGTTAGGAAAAATGAAGTTATAAAATTTGCCTACAAATGGATGGACATGGAGAAGATTATGTTGAGTGAAATTAGCCAGAAGGAGAGAGACAGTTACAGAATGACTGCATTTATCTGCATAACATAAATATATAGGTACATATTATGATACCAATATCCAAGGTCAAGTGAAACATAGATCAGGAGGTCCTGTCAAAGGTGGAAATTATCACAAACGTGTGGGAGTCAGAGGCTAGGTAAGACAGAAAATGGAACAGTGTGCTAACAATTGTGAGGGTACTAATGCCAACCTAGAACTGAGCATTAAATAGAGGCAAAAGGATACACATGACAACCCTTTGATGTGTGTTTTGTAATCCATAGTCTGGAGAGGAAGGAAAAGAGAAAGATAGAGAAATGGAAAGAAATAAAGAACCTGCCATGGAGGAGGGCTGGGGGGGAGGGGGGGGGGGGAACCGGGGACGTTGGTGGTGGGAGATGGGCACTGGTGGCGGGATGGGTGCTGCTACACTGTACGACCAAAACCCAAATATGAACTTTTTAATTGTATATCTTTGTAATTGTAAAAATAAAAAATTAATAAAAAAAAATAAAGAGGCCTTTGAAGAAAATAAGCATCTTGAAGAAATCTGCAAGTATCTTCAAAGTGAACTTCTAGTCTTCTGTACTAGAATAAAGAGACAATAAATCTATGTTGTTTCTGCCACTCAAAAAAATCACGATCACGATTTTGCTAGAGCAGGCACCAGTAGTATAGGTTTTGTTGTTCATCATCTATTTGCTAGAGCGGGCACCAGTAATATC
This sequence comes from Cryptotis parvus, assembly GCA_021461705.1. Lineage (NCBI taxonomy): Eukaryota > Metazoa > Chordata > Mammalia > Eulipotyphla > Soricidae > Cryptotis > Cryptotis parvus. Next base: position 89,773 of record JAJIBD010022162.1, read on the forward strand.
TCCATATGTCCTGTCTAATGCCAGTAGAGCCAAGGGCATCTGCTTGCTACAGGAACATAAAGAGCCTAAACCATTATATTAGGTTGTGGGAATGACCTAATATAATTGTTACTGGTATTTGGCATATCAAATACAACACGAGCAGCTTGCCAGGCTTGCCGTGTGGGAGGCATACTCTTGTAGTCACCTCCAAATAAAGCATTTATTGATGAACCGCACAGCCGGTAAATAAATACATGTAGGTAAATATAGCGAGACCCCTCCATGTTATTGACCTCAGAGATTTCTTCAATAAACAAAAAGACAATTAGCTGATTAAAATAAAAATAGGGCCAAGATGCTTCCAAACCCCATACCACGTCCAGCCTATTGGGGCTCTATTCTGTTGTTTTCCTCAATTCGGTGAATAACTTCACCATTTTCACTTTTAATTATTCTCCCGAGTTTAGAGAGCTCTTGTGGTTTGGAGTTTTTACAAGGATTTTGTCTTCATCCATGAACTCCTCTGTTTCTTCACTGTTTCTGCCATGACCTCATGGCAAGGAGCAAGAATGTACTCTTGTATAGCCCTATGTAACATGTATGGGCCTGTTTATAGGGTCTGCCCAGAGACTCTTGCTGAATTTTGCTGCTCAGGACTGCTGCTGAGAATTTGCTATCATAAACTTACTGGATAAATTAAGAAATCCTGAGGATAGACTATGTTGCCACCCTCCCAGACTCACAGTCATTGGTATCAGACTGTGACTGTGATGTCATTCCACTAGTTTGGGCAGAAGCGGAGTCTTTTACTTGAAAGTTTCTGATAGCTGACCCAGTATCCATTAAATTTTTGTCTGCACCTAGCAACCCACCTAGCTCAAAAAAGGTAAGCCTATTTAGCCTCTTTCCTGTTTACCTGGTAAGCATCCATAGACCAATCTTGAGTCTTGCAAGTTTGATTTCATGTTAAATATTTTAGCTAATGAATAAATGTGTGCAAGACAGTCTGGTGCAAAATGGGGAGAGGTTGTTTTGATTTTGTTTGAGGCCATAGATGTCAGTCAACAGGAAGAGCAATTTCTCCCGAAGATATGCCTCAAAATTCTGTGCTGACTTCTTGGGGCTTTTCCCATGCACAGATGGCAGACCCTGATTTGATTCAGTGTTGAACCATTGGCCAATTGCCTCATGCTTTTACTGGGCAAAGCTCCAGTCCTAATAGTATTTGCACAGCTCTTCCTTCCTAGGAATGTGCTGCTTCGCCATGGTTTTGTGGTTCCTTTGTGAGCCATGACTGACAGTCTGCTGTCCATGGTCACTAGTATCTCCAGTTTCTCCTCTCAGCTCCTCAGCAGTGCTTGTGCAGTATTTGTGTTTAGTGCAGTTGTTTTCTGTGGTTTCACTAAGATATCCAGGAAGTTTCCCACTTTATCCTCTTTTCTGTCATCTTGGCTCACCTCCTGACATTTTCACTGTGATGTGGTAATTGTGTACTTAAACCCATAATGACAGCCCTCTTAGAACTGATGGATAAACAGAGACAGTGACTCTCTAATGAATATGAAGTTCTCTCAGTGATTAGTTCCTATTACCAGCTGAGTGAAACCATAGACAAGAGAACAAAGACAAGAGTTATTTGAGAATAACTCATCCACTTTAGGCACCCAGGAACCACTAATAGTTTTACTGAAAAGCAAACAAGACTCCAGAGATATCCAAATGTACCCTAGCCACATGAAACTAAATTTATAAGACATATATGTGAGAAGGTCCCCTAAAAATCCTGAGCAAGAAAACGCTACTGAAGGAAATAGTGGATTTTTTCTTAAGTAAAAAGCTCTTTTATAGATAAAGACTGACTTGTGTATAGCACTTCTATTAAATCACATTGCCTCCAAATACGAGCAAGGATTAAGTACAGCTTCAGAAAATGTAGCTGCAACACTGAGGATACAGCACTTAGGTGATCCGTGCTAGGACTTCTAGTGTTGCATGTTTAAAAGACGTATTTAAACAAAAAATGATTTTGAATAAATAAAAAGATTTGTTTGAGGAGGCCATATAGACAGGGTAGATTACTGAAGTTTATGATGTGGGGCTGGGGTGAGAGCCAAGTGCTAGAGCACACGCCTGGCACCTGAGAGGGTTTGGTCTCTGGCATCTCGTTACCCTGCCAGCACTTTGGCTGAACACTGACCATTCCTGCCCACATTGCTTGACCCAGCATCTCCAGGACTGGTTCCTGATGCCCCCTTGCTAGCTGCACCAATAAACAGAGTGACAAAAATATGAGATGAGGGTTAAAAAAAATTATTCACCCAAACAAACCCATAAATATGTATATCCGCACACACACACACACACACACATGGATATTTTTTCATCTTTAAGTTTTTATTAGATGACGATAGTGATGATGTTGACGATTTTGGTCCAGTATTCTAGGGGCCACTTTTAGCAGTTCTCGAGCAAGTGGGCTGACAGTACAGTACAAGGAGCCCAGATTTCTGCTTAGGCCATAACCTGCGATGCTTGGGGACCTAGTAATACAGGGATCAAAGTCAAGCTGCGTGCATCCAAGCATAGGCTTTAACCCTATTCTGTCTTTCTGTCCCTTGGACCTTTGTCCTTTTACCAGAACACTATGTAATGGCAGCAAACAGTTCTTATTCCAGTCCGCGAATAAAGATAAGCTTTGTGAGAACCATGAAGGTAAAACCCCAGATCAGTAATCTTTAAAGCACTGGTTTGCAGGACTGTAAATATTTCTGTTTTAGAGATATACAGTATTACCACCTGTAATCTAAGTGCCAGTAACCCTCTGTCATGGGACATAGAGCCCTTTCTGCCCGCCCTTCCACCTTCATAACTTCCATCTGCCACCAGGGAATAAGGGGTTCTCTTCATTGGAAGTTATCTGTTCCTTCCTTGCTTCATATCCCACACATGAGTGAGATCATCGAGTATTTGTCTTTCCATTTCTGACTTGTTTCACTTAGCCTGACTCTGTCCAGTTGCATTGATGTTTTAATAAAAGACAATGCCTAATCTTCTTTGAGAATCTGTCATTGGGTACTAGGGTTGATTTTAGATCTTATCTAATCTACATAGCAGTACAATAAACAGGTCTGCATATAAACTTTTTTGGTGTGAATTGTTTTAAATTTTTATTTAATTGAAGAAACATGATTTATAGTTATTGATAGTTTAGTTCTGGGCACACAATATTTCAACACCTATTCCATTGCAGTGTCAGCATCTGTCCATAAACATTCTGATGTAAACTTTTCAATTAGTATGTATGTGTGTGCGTGTGGGTGTTACCGACTCATCTTGATGTTCTAGTTCATTTTCAGAAATCTCCATTCTTTTCTCTACAGAGGCTAAGATAGTTTATTACCCCACCAACAGAGAATGAGGGTTCCTTTCCTCTGAATTCTTACCAGCCCTTGTTCTGGAACTTCATAATTGGCACAATCCCTGCTCTATGGTGAAAGAATCTCATTGGTTCTTGATTGCATCCCCCTAACAATGAGTGATAATAAACAATAATTTCTATGTATCTGTTTGTGGTATTTTTTTTTGAAGAAGGGTTCCCTCAACTCTTTTCCACTGTCCAGTAGTATAGGTTTTGTTGTTCAGTTTTGTAAATTCTTTTGCATTTTGCTATTAGCCATTAGTAATTTGTATATTTGCAATATTTTCTCAGTTAAGTGGATTCTTTTTAAGGCTTATTAATAGTCATATTGATACAGCAGGAGCTAAGGAGGAAAGCACCAGGTCTCAGGTAGCTAACCACACCCAAGGAATAGGTACCAATTAGAATGTATAAGGGAATACCTGGGGCGGGATTTGACAGCAAATAAAGGGAACCCCCAGGCTCCTCCCCCAAGAGAAGAGCTAGAGTTCTCTCTGGACAGCTGCTCTCAAACAGCTCCCTCCCTCTCTCCTCGGATCAGGTAGGGCAGCATGCCCAGGTACAGGGCCCAGTATGGATAGGCTATGGAAGGCCAGGCAAGGGCAGATACAGGTATGGGCCAGGCTCAGAGGCCCAGGTTATGGTAGGACTTGGATGCCCAGGAGAGTCCAGGTTCAGGAAGGGGAAGGATGCCTAGGTACAGGGCAAGGTACTGAGCACAGGAGTCTCACCACATGTACAGGGTAGGACTGGAGATTAAAGCCGGGACAGGACAACAGAGGTCTCTGGGGTACAGTTGGGAGGTCCAGCGGCAGGCACTGAGAGAGCAGGACTGGGCCATTGTCATGGGATGTCAGTAGACTGCGTGGGACGTCAGTAGACTGCGTGGGACAGGACCAGAATTCATTCACGGGTAGTAAGAGAGTCTAGATATTTGGGGAAAGGACCTGGAAACCTCTGTACATTAAATTACAGCCTTCTGAATTTTTTATGTAATTCTTTCATACAATCATCAAGAACTCACTAGCACAGGCGAATCCGCATTCTCATTAACATATCTGGCGCCCAACGTGGGGCTTTCTGTGGAGGAATGGGCATTCTGCTGAGTTTCATATTCTGCTGAGGATCCGTTTGCTGCGGCTTTACAGAAATCAGTCCAACACTGACCAGAAAGGGAAACCAGCAGTGAAAGGGAGAATAAAACAAGGACTAGCAAAACAAGGTACTGTTTTTCTTACTTATAGAGCTCCAGGAAGAAGAAAGAGGACTTGAGCTTTGTAACTTGTAAATTTCAGTTTGTAAGCATGGAAAGACAATGGAAACAGAGATACAGGCCATTGCCTCCCCAGCAGCACCTTCATTATGGACCTGGTCAGTGGGAAGCCAGCAATCAGACTGGCGCAGCAAGGTCTAGACCTCTAGAGAGCTGGGAATTAGAAAAGGAGGAAATAATAAAGACTTATCATAAGCATATGGAAAACTTGCTCAGACCAGAGGAGCTAGCAAGATACAGGACCCTAGATGGTTACCTAATGGAAGCCCATTGTGCTATGTCACAGTATTACAGGCCTTCAGTACGACATACACAGAATTCTGGGTCTCCAGCCTGGAGGAATACTCCACAGTATTCCAGGCCTGTGCCCTCTCCTCCAGCAAGAAAATTTGTTAACTCAGATAGAATGTATTATCCTCCATTGAATAAGCCTCTTAATTTCAATATCAAGTTGAAAGATCATGGAAAAGGGTTTTTCTTAGTAAGTTTTTAATAACTTCACTAGTCAGTTTGAAGTTTTGTTTAATCCTTGGAGTTGAAAAGAAATGCACTGGGTTCAACATATAAAGGTTTTTGTTTCAGGACTGCAGGCCATTAATAGCCAAGCCATTGGGGCAGTATGCCTATGAAACCGGCTTAAGTGCCTATCAAAAGGGGTAGAAGCCAGGCAGGGAGATTTTAAAGATATTTTGTTATGTTCTGTCCTGGATAAGAATTTTTTTTCTGCTTTTTTCTATCTCTTTTGCAAAGGAATGGTAGATTTTGCCTGCCTTCAGGCAAAGGTGCAGCCATTTGGATCCCAAGTCTAACAGAAAAGCTGGTCAGAATTGTTACTTCCAATGGGAAGAAGGTTTTGAAATTTACCTGTGTGTTTGCTAAGGAAGCAGTAAAAGCAGTATGGGTTCTGGTACGAAAGTCAGTAACTTCTGCCTATATCCGGGAAGTAAACTGAAGGATGATGGTTACAGGTGTGAAAGGAAATGCCTGGTTGGATCTCTGTGCAAAGAGAAAAACTGGTCAAGGCAGATTTGGCCTTTTCAGAAGATGTGCTAAAGTCCGTTTCTTTTATGTGTAAGAACAGCCAGAAATATAGGAGGTATGCTGGAACAAAGGTACAAATGTATGGATTTGTTCAGCTGAGAGAGTTAATATTAAAGGCAAAGAGCCTCAAGTAACCCGTAGTTTCCAGTCATGCCTCAGAGGAAAATTCAAATGCTGAGGTGGGGCTTCCTGGCTCTGCCTTGTATGAAGGTGAGGTCAAGGGTGGTGATGCTAGCAGCTTACAGGGTTTTAGTAAAATGACTTCTCAGGGAAACCCAGGTGCAGGGGGCAGGTTTGCTGTTTGGCAAGCAGGTCTCACACTGAGAAAGCATCCGCGAGACAGTGGATCAGCAGGTCTAAGCAAGGTGGGGGCCGTAGTCCCACCATGCCACAAATAAGGCTTTGTACAGTACCTGGAAAAGGTAAAGAAAAAAGTTTCTGGTTTTAGCCATGGGTTAGTGGCAGCTCCCAAGCCCAAGACAGTTTTGAACCCCACTAGAAAAGTGGCTACTAGGGAGTAAGGGTACAGGCAGCTTTCAGGTTTCTAAGAGGGGAGGGTTCTAATAGCCTCGCCCCAGAGGTGTGCCCAGGCAAGAGGAGGCAGCTCTAGAGCCCTCCTAGGTGGTACTTGCTAGTGGAAAGTGCAAACCAGGTCAGGAGCAGCCAATGCAGAGATGCTCTGCTCAGATTCAGGGTTTACAAGTTACTGGAAAGGATGTTTCCCCAAGTGGAAGTACTGTTTGAAAGCCAGTCCTCAGGTCCTGGGGCAGTCCTGGAAATGTGTCTGGGGTAGTCAAGCTCAGTTTTGTTTGTGCGTGTTTGCACCCTAAGGGCCTTTCCTGAAAGGCATGGACTCAGGTTCCCAGAGACAAGGAAACTTGGGCTTTGAGTACTTTGGGCGTGGGGCAACTCCCAGCAGCTGTGAGGCAGCAGATTTAGTGTTGCCTCAGGAGGGCAACTCTCAGGTCTGCTCAGAACTGCAGCATTAAGGCCAGGAGGGGCATCATAGGCAGCAGCTTCGGAACTCCCAGGTGGACAGGGAGTTTGCCCAGGTGGACCTTAGAAGCAGCTCATCAGGTTTCGATGAGTACTCCAAGGCTTCGCAGACAGAGAAGGTAAAGGCTTTTCTGATCCTGCTCTCCATCCCTCATGGAGACTGTCTAGAGGCTCACAGACAAGCTGCTGAATTCAGGGAATGAGGAGCTATTCCGTGTATGGGACATGTGGAACTGAGCTCAGCACACAGTGCTCATCAGGTTTTGAGTAAGGACAAAAATAAGGCACTTCAGCATCAAAGAAGTGTGTCAGTTTGTGAGTCTGCCCTGGCAAACAAAGAAGGAATTTGTGTAAAGGGGCTCAAGTGACCTAAGAGCACCCAGTCAGATCAAAGGGTGGGGGAGGAGGGAGGCTTCCTCAGTTTCCAGACTTAATTCTCAGGTTCATCTGCCAGGAACGTGATCTGGACAGGCTCTCAGACTTTTTCTGAGAAACTTTGGTGATGTACCAGGTACAAGGAAAGTCATTCAAAGGCTAAGAGTGCTACTGTTTTATTTCTGGAGAAGTGACTTTCGACTTTCAACTTCTGGTGCATGAGACACTGCATCTGTAACTGCGGCTTTGGGGCCAGTGGGTACGTGGCTATTCTCCCACTTGGAAGTGGTTTATTGACCCAGAAGGTACAGAGACACTTGACTCCTGGACACTCACCCACTCCACCATTATAGATGCTGAGTCTGGTGAGGGACGAAAGGCATGGTCATAAGGATATTTCTGTTATTGTGTGTGTACACTTACAAGGCAGGTTATTTCAGATATCAGGAAATAGCTAATGCAGATTGTGAATCCCAGGCCAAGCCCAAATGAAAACAGAGCTCTGGAAAAGGGAGAAAGGGGATTCAAGGTGGTATAAGAGGGTATCTCTTAGCCTGACAGAAGGAACTCAGGAATGCTGCATCCTCAGACTCTTACTCCCATTATGTAACTCACTGGACAGTGCACCCTGGCCACGGAAATGTGTGTTCTACTTGTTTGTTTTCAGATGGGGAACCGCTAGATGATTCCAGGTGACACATCTTTGGGATGTGTAGTAAAAAACTGGGAAGAGTTTGACTTGAAATTTCTGAATAAGGAAGGACTCATTCACTTCTGCACCAAGGTTTGGCCACAACACAAGTTGGGAGGTCGAGTTATGGCCAACCCAAGGCAGCCAAAATCATAGCACTATCTGGGGGCTGGATCAGTTTTGTACAAATAGGGTAATAATAGAGGTGACAGGCAAACTTGTTAACTTCCTTCTGGACATGGGAGCAACCTGCTCTGTTTTAAAATCCTATTCAGGACCCTGGATATTGAGGGTTAAAAATGAGTCAAGTTATGGGAGCTATAGGAAATTATGTAACAGAAAGGTATACGTATACTTTATGCTTTCTGTGGTATGAGCATCTTTTCAGTCATTCCTTTTTGGTTATGGGTAACTGCCCCTATGGTTTATTGGGGAGAGACCTCCTTAAACATTTGAAAGCATCAGTTTCTTTGGGACAATCAAGTACAAATATTCTTTTTGTGAATATACAGAACGAAAAATTAGAAGGCATGGACCCTTCAGTTTGGGCAGGTGGCAACCCAGGAAGAGCTCTTAAGGTCAAGCTGGCGTGCATACAATTAGAGAACTCTGGTCAGTTCCAAAACAGACGAGAGTATATCTTAGCAAAAGCTAAAGAAGGACTGCAACCAGTATTGGATAGGCTTTTAGCACATGGTCTTTTTAAAAACTTCTGAATTCCCATGTAGCTTTCCAGTCTTGGCAGTAAAGAAATCAAATGGGAATGGAGAATGGTACAAGATTTAGAGGCCATCAATGAAGCAGTCATTCCAATCCATCACATAGTACCAAATACATACAATTTCTTAGGACATATTCCTCTTCCTACCCAGTGGTTTTCAGTTTTGGATCTGAAGAATGCTTTCTACTGTATTCCTATAGCATAAAAATCACAGTATCTCTTTGTTTTTGAATGGGATGTGGGGGACAACCTACACAACTTACTTGGACTGTGCTTTCCCAAGGATTTTGGGACAGTCCCCACATATTTGGACAGGCTCTAAGTAAAGATTTGGAGGACTTGAATCTAGCTGAAGGAAAGCTCATAAAACTCATAATTTCCTACCTCCAGAGGTATAAAGTATCTAAAAGTAAGGATATAAAGTTTCTAGAAGGCTCAGCTCAACCAACAACAGAACAAATACTTAGGAGTGATTTTAAGTCCGGGAACCAGACCTTAGAACCTGAGAGAGTCCAGGCCATATCTAACATTCCCACACCAGTAACCAGAAAGCAACTCAGAGCCTTTCTGAATTTGACAGGTTACTGTTGCCAATGGATTCTGAAATATGGTGAAATTGCAAAACCATTGTATGATAGCCCGAAGGATTCAGAGGACATTCCGCTCTTTTTGGGGACCAGAACAAGATGGTCCCCAAAAGATGTTCCCCTGCTTTTCAGGCCCTAAAACGAACTTTAATGTGAGCCCCAGTTTTAGCCTTGCCTCAGCCAGGCAAGCCCTTTTATCTGTATGCTGAGAGATTAGGAATAGCCTCAGGTGTTCTAACCCAGGCCTTGGGATCCGAGAAACCACCCATGGGGTATTTAAGTAAGAAGTTAGATACAGTTGCCACTGAATGGCCAAGCTGTCTAAGAGCCATAGCGGCCACCGTGTTATTGGCACAGGAAGCCTATAAACTTCCTGTGCTATGGTTATTTATTACCCTTATGGTAATAATAGAGGTGGCAGGCAAACTTGTTAACTTCCTTCTGGATATGGGAGCAGCTCCAGTTAGGGAACAGGAGTGGTACCCTAGGGGCCGCAAGGGAGACCAGTGCCCATGTGTCAGCAGGAAGCAGTTTCAGAAGATGGACCTTCATCCCAATTCCTAAAATAAACCATAGGGGCAGTTTGGGAGGGACACTAGCAGTCTATACTCCCCACCAAGTAACACCACTTCTGGAAGCCAAAAGGTAGTCTTTGGATGACAGATAGTCATCTCCTAAAATATGAGGGCTTTCTTATAGAGACTCCAGATATGGTTTTAAAGCCTTGCAATACCCTGAACCCAGCCACCCTACTGCCTATACCAGGACCCTCCTGCCTGTTGGAGCATTCCTGTTTGGAAACTTTGGAACACACGCATGCCAGCAGACCTAATCTGTCACACAGTCCTCTGGAGAACCCTGACCTCATTCTGTTCATGGACAGCAGTTCTTTTGTTGAAGAGGGTATACATAAGTCTGGATATGTAGCGGTCACCTCACTGCCATGGTGGAAAGTGGTATTACTTGTGGGACACTCAGCGCAGCTGACTGAGCTCATAGCTTTGACGAGAAACTTAGAATTAAGCAAAGGTAAATTGGTTATTGTGTACATGGACTCTATGTATGCATTCTTGGTACTGCACGCCCATGTGGCTATCTGGAAGGAAAGAGGATTTTTGACTGCCAAGGACAGTCCCATTAAGCATGGACCTCAAATACTTAAACTACTCAGTGCAGTGCATCTGCCCACAAGGGTGGCAGTTGTTTTGTAGGAGCCACCAGAAAAATGACAGTGAGGTGATGCCAGGAAACAGGAGGGCAGATCTGGATGCCAAGAACGCAAGCAAAAGTATGCCAGCAGAAGATAAAGTTATGGCTCTGATCCCTAAGCTAGATCAGAGTGATACTCGCCCCTCCTATACAAACAGGAGGAGGGATAATGGGCAACAGCTAGGGGATAAGAAGAGAAGGAAGGATGGTTTTGGAAGGGTGACCTACTATATTTGCCCCAGCTGCTCCAGTGGAAGGCCATAAAAGGATTATATAGCTCTTGTCATCTAGGGAGGGATAAATTTAGTCTCCTCAGTTCTGTCTTTAGTGGAAAGGTGCTGTCTAACATCATAGAATGAGTGTCAGAGTTGTGAAATTTGTGCCTGAAGTAACGCCAGGGTAGCTGTGCCTCCTAAGTTGATCAGTAGCACACAAAGACATGGCACATATCCTGGAGAAGACTGGAGATAGATTTTTTTTAAGTATTTTATTATACCACCGTGAGATATACAAATAAAAGATATACAATTAAAAAGTTCATGTTTGGGTTTTGGTCATACAGTGTTTCAGCACCCGTCCCTCCACCAGTGCCCATCTCCCACCACCAACATCCCGGTTCCCTCCCCTTCCCCAGCCCTGCTCCATGGCAGGTTCTTTATTTCTTTCCCTTTCTCTCTCTTTCTCTTTTCCTTCCCTTCCAGACTATGGATTACAGAACATACATTAAAAGGTTGTCATGTGTATCCTTTTGCCTCTATTTAATGCTCAGTTCTAGGTTGGCATTAGTACCCTCGACTATTATTAGCCCCCTGTTCCATTTTCTGTCTTACCTAAACTCTGACTCCCACACGTTTGTGATAATCTCCACCTTTGACAAGACCTCCTGATAGATTTTATGCAGCTACCACTACAGGGTGGTTTTCAATATCGGTGACATGAAACAGGACAGTAAAGACTCTGACAGCTTTTTACCAGTAGAACTGGACCTAGATTCTGGCATAAACCACAAAAGCAAGAAGTATGAAGCACAATATCTAGAAAATCTGAAGTATCTGTTCAAGGCTACTAGTTAAGTGTGTTCTTCATTTGTAAATAGTTCTATATCTTCCTATGGGTTAAGGGGCTTCTATATCTTTCTAAGGGTGTAAGGGATTTCTCTATATACTTTTCTGTTTCTCTATCCAGGAATACTTTCTCCAATGCCCCATCGTCTTAAATATTTTTTTTTTTTTAGTTGTCGCTTGTTTTAACCATGTCTGTCTCTCCAGAGTCCTGGAACCCCAGTGAGCATTCAACCAGTCACCAGAGAAACCGTCTGACTCCTCCAGCACTGCTCCAGTTAGGGAACAGGAGTGGTACCCTAGGGGCCCCAAGGTAGACAAGTGCCCATGTGTCAGCAGGAAGCAGTTTCAGAAGATGCACCTTTATCCCAATTCCTAAAAGAATTTAGGGTAACCACTCCTGAGGGGAGAATGATACAGCAGGAGCTAAGGAGAAAAGCACCAGGTCTCAGTTAGCTAACCACACCCAAGGGACAGGTAGCCAATCAGAATGTAGAAAGGAATGCCTCGGGCTGGGATTTGGCAGCATATAAAGGGAAACCCCAGGCTCCTCCCCCAAGAGAAGGGCTAGAAAAGCAAAAAAAAAAAAAAAAAAAAAAAATAGAAGAGCTAGAGCTCTCTCTGGCCAGCTGCTCCCAACCGGCTCCCTCCCTCTCTCCTTGGACCAGGTAGGGCTGCATGCCCAGGGACAGGGCCCAGTACAGATAGGCCATGGAAAGCCAGGTAAGGGCAGTTACAGGTATGGACCAGGCTCAGAGGCCAAGGTTATGGTAGAACTTGGATGCCCAGGTTTAGTCAGGGGCACGGATGCCCAGGTACAGGGCAAGGTACAGAACACAGGAGTCTCACCCACGTGTACAGGGGTAAAGGCAGGAAACTAAGGAAAGCCGGGACAGGACAACAGGGATCTCTGGGTACAGTTGGGAGGCCCAGCGGCAGGCACTGAGAGAGCAGCACAGGAAGAGGACTGGACCATCGTAGTGGGATGTGAGTAGACTATGTGGGACAGGAGCAGGAATTCGTTCATGGGTGAAAGAGTCTAGACATTGGGGAAAGGCTCTGGAAACCTTTGTACATTAAACTTACTTTCAGCTTTCTGAGTTTTTGTATGTAATTATTTCCATACAATCCTCAAGAACCCACTAGCACAGGCGAATCCACTTTCCCATTAACAAAATGTAATGCAGATACTTAGAGTTTGATGCAACTCTACTATTTTATTCTTGATTTCTTTTTTCTTGCCTAAAGAGTAGAAACATTGAAGCCTCAAACCATTTGTTCAGGTCATGGGAATGAGGTCTATAGTTGTTACTGTTTTTGGTATATCAAATACAACATGGGAAGCTTGCCAGTCTCTGCCATGTGGGTAGGATACTCTCGGTGGTAGGTTCTCAGTTCATGCATTTACTGATGAATCGCAATGGAGAGAGATTGATTTATCTCTTGGGTGGAGCTCTGACAAGATAAGAAGCCTGGATATTGAAAATGGTGTCACTCATGGTGTGCGGGTTCTTCTGGCTTCTTGCGAGGCTCTACTGGGATGGTGGGCCAGGGCTAGAACTCGCCTTCTCTCCTGGACGCCTCATGATCAGCTGAGCACACAGGAAGAGCTGGTAGCAGCTCTGCCCTATGTATCTATTTCCAAGTACTTTTTTATATATACATAAATTAGGGTCCAAGATCTAAGACATTAGCCTGTTTTTAGTTTATTTTTTTATTGTTTAATTTTTTGAATTTTATTATACAAACATGAGTAGATAATTACAAAGCTGCTCATCATTGGGTTTCAGTCCTACAGTGTTTCAGCACCCATCCCTCCACCAGTGCACCCTTCCCAATACCAATGTCCCCAGATTCTCTCTACCCACCCTGAGACCTCCTCTATGGTAGACACTTTTCTTCTTCCTCTTTATCTTTTCTCTTCCTCTCTCTTCTTTTTTTTTTTATTTTGCCCTGGCGTGAGACAGTGGTCCACTTAATATTCTTTTTTTGTATTTGACTAAAGCACCAGGTGTATGTGGTTATAGTTTGAACCCCTGCACATTTTGTCATGATATCACACATCTAGTTTTTCCTTCATCATTACAGAATTGACTATATTTACTCATTTTACCAGCACCCAAACACCTGCCCTTCTGGTAAACAATCGCTTCTGTGTCTGATTTTGTTTTAAGTAATTTAATATGACCTTAAATTTACATTTTATTTTGCCTGCCAATGTCTGCAATTCCCCATTTTCTAGTTCTTATGTAGTATGTAGTTTTCTTACACCCAGCTGCTGTCTGTTACCTTAATCATGGGCAGTCAGGTGTCAGAAAGTCCTAGTTGCATTAAAAAGACATTCTGAAGGATGCTGCTGAATTTCTAATTGTTGTGGGCTCTGGCCAGCCGCCTCCTGCATGAATGAGGGAGAACTGGATCTTGCTGGACTTTATCTCTGCTAAAAAGGAGAGGGAAGAACTTGGGAGAAGCTTCCTGCCTTGCCATTGCCACAGAAGGACACGGGGTGGTGGGAGGGGGCCAGGGGGGAGGGAGGGGTGTTTCTGGAAAGCAATTAAGGAGTTCTCCTTTACTGAACATAGCTTAAGACTTTTATACAATTTTTTAGGTGGAGTAGATTCAAGCATAAGTCTTGAGATATTGTAACATAGTATTCAGAAGGCCAGGCACATCCTGTCCTGTAAACACAGGTGTTTTTCTCTTGGGTGTAAACATTTGGGCTTTCAGGAAGTTTTATTGCCTTGAAAACAGAGCCCGGCTTCTGGGTCATGCCCTTAGGGATTATGATGGGAAAGTGCCAGTCCCTAAGACTTGCCCTTAGTGCCCAACACTAATAGTAAAAGGCAATGTTGTTAACCACAAAATAGTTATAAAAATTTTTAAAAATTACTTATAAAAGTATAATAGGTCCTTTTGAACTCTCACCCTGGCCTGCCTGCATCTCAGGTAGTCTCTGGGGAGCGCGGCTGGCCGGGCGGGCGCCTGGGGCTGTGGTAGTGCCCCCAGGTCTCGGCAGAAGGTGGAACTACAACCCCCAGAAGTCCGGAGGAACCGGAAGTAAACCGTCCCTTGAACTCCTCACCCTGGCCTGCCTGCATCTCAGGTAGTCTCTGGGTGCGCTGGCTGGCCGGGCGGGCGCCTGGGGCTGTGGTAGTGCCCCAGGTCTCGGCAGAAGGTGGAACTACAACCCCCAGAAGTCCGAGCGGAACCCGGAAGTAAACCGTCCTTTTGAACTCTCACCCTGGCCTGCCTGCATCTCAGGTAGTCTCCTGGGTGCGCGGCTGGCCGGGCGGGCGCCTGGGGCTGTGGTAGTGCCCCCAGGTCTCGCGCAGAAGGTGGAACTACAACCCCCAGAAGTCCGAGAGGAACCGGAAGTAAACCGTCCTTTTGAACTCTCACCCTGGCCTGCCTGCATCTCAGGTAGTCTCTGGGGTGCGCTGGCTGGCAGGCGGGCGCCTGGGGCTGTGGTAGTGCCCCAGGTCTCGGCAGAAGGTGGAACTACAACCCCCAGAAGTCCGAGCGGAACCGGAAGTAAACCGTCCTTTTGAACTCTCACCCCTGGCCTGCCTGCATCTCAGGTAGTCTCTGGGGTCCGCGCTGGCTGGCAGGGCGGGCGCCTGGGGCTGTGGTAGTGCCCCAGGTCTCGGCAGAAGGTGGAACTACAACCCCAGAAGTCCGAGCGGAACCGGAAGTAAACCGTCCCCTTTGAACTCTCACCCTGGCCTGCCTGCATCTCAGGTAGTCTCTGGGGTGCGCGCTGGCCGGGCGGGCGCCTGGGGCTGTGGTAGTGCCCCAGGTCTCGGCAGAAGGTGGAACTACAACCCCCAGAAGTCCGAAAGGAACCGAAGTAAACCGCCCTTTTGAACTCTCACCCTGGCCTGCCTGCATCTCAGGTAGCTCTCTGGGTGCGCGGGCTGGCCGGGCGGGCGCCTGGGGCTGTGGTAGTGCCCCCAGGTCTCGGCAGAAGGTGGAACTACAACCCCCAGAAGTCCGAGCGGAACCGGAAGTAAACCGTCCTTTTGAACTCTCACCCTGGCCTGCCTGCATCCTCAGGTAGTCTCTGGGTGCGCGGCTGGCCGGGCGGGCGCCTGGGGCTGTGGTAGTGCCCCCAGGTCTCGCAGAAGGTGGAACTACAACCCCCAGAAGTCCGAGCGGAACCGGAAGTAAACCGTCCTTTTGAACTCTCACCCTGGCCTGCCTGCATCTCAGGTAGTCTCTGGGGGTGCGCTGGCTGGCCGGGCGGCGCCTGGGGCTGTGGTAGTGCCCCAGGTCTCGGCAGAAGGTGGAACTACAACCCCCAGAAGTCCGAGCGGAACCGGAAGTAAACCGTCCTTTTGAACTCTCACCCTGGCCTGCCTGCATCTCAGGTAGTCTCTGGGGTGCGCGGCTGGCCGGGCGGGCGCCTGGGGCTGTGGTAGTGCCCCAGGTCTCGGCAGAAGGTGGAACTACAACCCCAGAAGTCCGAGCGGAACCGGAAGTAAACCCGTCCTTTTGAACTCTCACCCCTGGCCTGCCTGCATCTCAGGTAGTCTCTGGGGTGCGCGGCTGGCCGGGCGGGCGCCTGGGGCTGTGGTAGTGCCCCAGGTCTCGGCAGAAGGTGGAACTACAACCCCCAGAAGTCCGAGCGGAACCGAAGTAAAACCGCTCCTTTTGAACTCCTCACCCTGGCCTGCCTGCATCTCAGGTAGTCTCTGGGGTGCCCGCGGCTGGCGAGGCGGGCGCCTGGGGCTGTGGTAGTGCCCCAGGTCTCGGCAGAAGGTGGAACTACAACCCCAGAAGTCCGAGAGGAACCGGGAAGTAAACCGTCCTTTTTGAACTCTCACCCTGGCCTGCCTGCATCTCAGGTAGTCTCTGGGGGTGCGCGGCTGGCGGGCGGGCGCCTGGGGCTGTGGTAGTGCCCCAGGTCTCGGCAGAAGGTGGAACTACAACCCCCAGAAGTCCGAGCGGAACGGAAGTAAACCGTCCTTTTGAACTCTCACCCTCGCCTGCCTGCATCTCAGGTAGCTCTCTAAGGTGATGAGGCTGGCGGGCGGGTACGCCGCCGCTTAGTATTACCAAAACTAGGAAATTCAACACCAAGGGTAGGTAATACCCTCAAGAAAAAAAAAAAAACAGTACACTAGAGTGATCTATCCCTGAACACCGCAACACCATGGGAAAACAAAGCTAGATCCCCAGCTCGAAGAACAGATGAAGGAATTGACCGTGAAGAATCAAAAAAGAATACAGATATGCATGATCACTCTGACAATGAAATTAGAGAGGAAATTGGTAGGATGTTTAAGGAGCTCAACTGAAAAAATTGAGCAGATGTCCAATAAAATACAGGAGAACATAAACGAAGCAGTTGAAAGGGCAGTCAATAAACTACGGGAGGAAATGAGAGCAGAAATGAGAACCATGCAAAGAGAAATATTATCTCTTAAAAACTCAGTAGATGGAAATGAAAAACACAATCGGGGCTCTCAACAGTAGGATGACAGCAGCGGAAGAGAGAATCAGTGAGACTGAAGATGAGCTGCAGAAAGCACTCAGAGAACTACATAAGATGGAAAAAGATCGGAAAATGGATCAGCAACGGAACAGAGAACAATGGGATGAAGCCAGGCGGAAACAACATAAGAATCATCGGAGTCCCAGAGGGACAGGAAAGTAACCCCAAGGAAATTAAAACAGTTAAAAACATCCTGGCTGAAAAGTTCCCCCGAGTTAAAGGATGAAGGCATCCAGATCCAAGAAGCCCAACGCTGTACCAGCAAGAAGAGACCCCAATAGAAAGACCCCAAGACACATCCTAGTCAAAGTAATGGATGCCATAGACAGAGACAGAATTCTTCAGGCAGCAAGATCAAAGAAGGAAATTGTATACAAAGGAGCATCCATTCGACTTTCAGCAGACTTCTCAGAAGACACCCTCCAAGCCCGAAGACAGTGGTGGGATAGTAAAAAAACTTAATGAAATGAACGCCTCAGCAAGAATTCTTTATCCAGCTAAACTCTCACTCAGATTTGAAGGACAGATATACAACTTCTTGGATAAACAACAGCTTAGGAACTTTGTAAAATCAAAACCAACCTTTAAAAGAAGGACTGAATGATCTACTATAAGACGAGACATAACCCAAAAGAACAACCAACCTACACAGAAAGATGGGCACAAAATCCCATGACAATAATATCTCTCAATGTCAATGGTCTAAATGCACCAGTTAAGAGACACAGAGTGGCAAAATGGATCCAAAAAATTGAATCCGACATTCTGCTGCCTTCAAGAAACACACCTGAACAATCGGAGCAAAGACAGGCTCAAAATAAAAGGCTGAAAAACAATCCTTCACTCAAACAACCCATCCAAAAGGCTGGGGTAGCCATACTGGTATCTGACAACATAGACTTCAGGCTGAAGAAGGTCAGAAGGGACAGTGAAGGTCACTTGTTAATAGTCAAGGGGTGCATATATCAGGAAGAAATCACGCTTATTAAACATATCTGCACCCAACGAGGGCCAGCAAAAATACCTAAAAACAACTACTAATAGACTTCAAAGAAGACATTGACAGCAACACAATTGTAGTTGGAGACTTCAACACTGCTCTATCAACCCTGGATAGATCAACAAGATTGAAACTTTACCAAGGAAATACTTGGCCCTAAAAGAAGAGATGGAAGAAAGAGGGCTGGTAGACATATACAGGACATTTCATCCCCAAAAGCTGAATACACTTTCTTCTCCAGTGCACATGGAACATACTCCAAAATAGATCACATGCTGAGCCATAAATCATACATCCATAAAATCAAGAAGATAGAAATTGTGCCAACTATTTTTTTCAGACCATGATGCACTGAAAATAGAAGTTAATTGTACACAAAAACGGAGACCAATACCAAGTACCTGGAAACTAAACAGCTCACTGCTGAACAACCAGCAAGTCATAAAAAGAAATCAAAGAGAAATCCAAAGATTCCTTGAAACAAATGAGACTGAAGACACGAATTACCAGAACTTCGGGATACAGCAAAGCAGTGTTAAGAGGCAAGTTCATAGCTCTTCAGGCATTCATCAGAAAAGAAGAAAAGGCCATCATAAACAGTCTGACTTCACAACTTAAGATCTTAGAGAGTGATCAACAAAAGGAGCCCAACCCAAGCAGAAAGAAAGAAATAATAAAACTTAGAGCAGAAATCAATGAGATGGAATGTCAAAAAAACAATCCAGAAGATCAACGAAACCAAAAGCTGGTTCTTTGAAAAATAAACAAGATTGACAAACCACTTGCAAGACTTGTAAGAAAAAAGAGAGAACCCAAATAAATAGAATCAGAAATGAAAACGGAGACATCACAACTGAAAACACAGAAATTCAAAAGATCATCAGAGATTACTATGAGAACCTGTATGCCACGAAACAAGAGAACCTAGAAGAAATGGACAAATTCCTGAATT
>JAJIBD010022163.1:0-16404 GCA_021461705.1 Cryptotis parvus
GAAATTAATCATATAGAGAGTGTATTTTGGTCTCTACCTGGTCCCTAGAAAGAATTATTAGTAACACTCTTCCGTCTCTCACAAACCATATCTTATTTTAGTCAAAACATATGACCATACTACTGAAGAAGATACTTACAAAGTATTTTTTTTTCAGTTCTTAGAACCATAGGTTATTATAACAGTAGTGATCTTTAAGATAATCTGCAACTCTATGGACATTAAAAAACAATTCAATGGATCTGGCCAACCACATAACATAATTTTACTAAAATATAACTCTTGAAAAACTAAATTTAGTTTTAAAATAATATCATTGACCTAGAACAAAATGTTTTCTCATCTGTATTTGATTCTATATTTATGGATAACTTTTATTTTTAAAAGTACATACTCTAAGATATATGTGCTATATAATAATTTGAAAAGTCTCCTGTAACTACTCTCTCTACAAAGCAACATTAAATATATGTTATACATTTTATATATTTAATAAATATGTTACACATATATTTATGATTTTCATAAATTTTCTTCTTGTGCTAAAGATGTAAAGAAAGTTGCCCTTTATAAGAATTATAGAGATCATGCTAACACAAGTCATAGTGAGTAATCCAGAGATTAATGACTCATTAAAAGGATTTTTTTCTGTAAATACGTTTTATCTAACTCATAAAATAGAAATGGGGAGGATAGAGCTTGCTCTCTCCTCTTTATGCCTCTCTGTCATGGTTTTAGGACCTGTCTTGTATGCAAACACCTACCCTGTACTTTATTTGGGCTGATTCAACATGGCATGAATTTCCTGCTGGTTGTATTGTGACTCCTGAGCTGGAACACTAATGATTCTCTTGGCTCCTCTGACTGGACTTAGTTGCAGCGATTTCCCTGAGCTGATCAGTTGTGACAGGAGGCAGATGTCCTGTTTCTTCCAATGGACTGTTAAGGTGGACAGAGTGTGGATTGATATCAAAAGTATAATTCTAAAATGAAAATGTGAACTTTCTGTTATAATGGAAGTGATGCAATGTAAGAGATAGGAGAGAGAGGAGGGAGGGAGGAGAGAGACAGAGTGAGTGAGAAAGAGACAGAGAGAGACAGAGAAAGAGTGCCTGCTATAGAGCCATGCTGCAGGGAGGGAATCTGGGGACATTGGTAGTGGGAAATATGCACTGGTGGAGTGATGGGTGCTGGAACAGTGTATGACTGAGGCCCAATCATGAAGAGCTTTGTAAATATCTATCTCACAGTGTTATAATAAAATAATATATAATGGAAGTGATGTCCTAATTATAAATCTCGGTACTAAGCTTGCCACGGTGACGCTTTGTGCTACTATAGAGAAAGAAATGAAATGGTAAAATGGATAGAACACTGTCAGAGTTGTGTCAGTTACTGCAAGAAGTCAGGAGGTCCATGAAAACATCTTCAAAAGTATCAAGAATTACTCAAATATTATACAGAATTAAGTTTTTTATACTTGTTTTCTAATGTTTAGATGGAGAATCTTGGTAGCTCTACTATTTAATTCTGCTTACATTAAGATCATTGTGCTTATGCTATCTTGACTCCATTAGGTGGATACAGTTAAGCTATAATTTACAGTTCTCTGATGCTATAAGGAGAGGGATTTTAATGCTGATATTTCTGATGTAGGTGGGCCCCAGGGGTGGCTTATGTGAGGCAGGAAGGGGAAAGAGATGGTCACTTTCTCCCCAGCTGCCTCTGCTGCTCGGACCTGCTGGGGCAGGGTAAGGACAGATAAAGTCTGCGATGAGCCCCTGCATGGCGTAGGCCTGAGCCCCACCAGCCCCACGAGGTGGGTGTCAAGCTACACCTGATGTCTGCTTGATCTCTAGGCATGGGAGTTGATCCCCACCACCCGAGATTTCTCAGGGAGCCACAAATTCAGGCTGTGCGAGGAATTGCTCTTTTCAGTAAAGTCAGTCCTAGGCCTTACCCAGGGTTTCTCAGGGTTCTTGTCTTCCTTGCAGAAAAAGAATTTTCAGGAGTAGACAGGCAGTGAAGTAAAGCAAATTTTATTGTGGAGGTTTTAGGAAGGGGAAGGAGGGAAAGTTAGAGTATTGTGCTCAAGGGAGAATGTGGGCTGCTCCCAAAGGTGGAGAGTCCCAACTGGTTTCCAAAGGGGGTTTTTATCCTCTTGAGCTGGATGCTCTGGTATCTTTTGCTGGGCCATTTAAGGTTGCTGGGGGGTTAGGGCTGAGCAGAAGAAGGTGGATCCAGTTTCCTCAGGGTCTATTGTTGCCTTAATGGGTCTCATCTAGTCTTGGTTCCTGGTTCCAAAAGGTGACTCTGGACAGCCTTAGGGTGAAGGTTCATTGCCATGGGGGTACCCCCATCTGCCTGTCTATATCATTTCCAGATTTAAGATTAGATAAACATTTGGCCTGCTATGGAAATTCTTTAACTCTTAGGTTTAATAATCTGAGTAAATTTAGGAAATAAATCTGATTTAAAAAATTCTTGAACTGAGGCCAGAGAGATAGTACAGTGGGTAGGGCATGGGCCACCTGGATTTGATCTCCATCACCTGGTCCTTTGTGCATCATCAGATGTGTGCCCTGGGTGCAGAGCCAGGGAAGAAGCCCTGAACACTGTAGGGTGTGGCCTCCAAAATAAACACAATGAAAACAAAGACAAATCCTTAAATTGTCTCTCAATGTTAAATTAATTCCCAAGTAGGCTTTGTGTGCTTCTGGATTATTTTTCTCTCATCTTCCTGATTCTTAATTCCCTCATTTTCTAGTGCTAAGGGCCTCACAATTTTTCAGGGATGCGGGTCTCTGCTCTATTTAAAGTTGACCTATGTTCTGAGTTGAAGGTCAAAGACCCACTGGACCAGTTCTATGCTTGTACTTTATTTGAACTCCTCAGAGCCGTTATTAATTCCAAGAATAAAAAAAAAACTTTCAGCCAAAACACTTGTATCACTTTCTTCCCATTGTTCATCAATTTGCTTGAGCGGGCACCAGTAATGTCTCAATTCATTGGGAATGAGGCCCATTATTGTTACTGTTTTTGGCATATCTAATATACCACGGGTAGCTTACCAGGCTCTGCTATGGCTCTGGGTTCATCCCAGGAGGCTAGTCTTTTTCTATGTTAGACCTTCAACCACCCAGAGCCCTGGGTGTAGACAAGCCTATCTCCTGTCTGCCACCTGCCAATGCAGCCAGGCATTGCAACCACACCTGCAACTCCTTGAGGGGAATTTCTGAAATTTGACAGCAGTCCAAGAACAAAGGGAAAATTAATAATGAGGCTGACTATGCAGGTGAGGCAGAAGCTGGCCATGGTTCCTTCATGATTCTCAGGTTCTTTAATTTTAAGAATGTAAATATTGAATAATAAAGATGCTTAGACTCAGAGTTGGAAAATAGAAAAGTTTATTGGAAAGTAGAAGAGAAAAGAAACTCCCCAAATATGGAGGAACTTAGTATAGGACTAAGTTAACTATGGCTCTTTTGTGGGGTTCTTATTGGAAAACCAGGTCTTTGTGTTACAGAGAATGCAGGGAAGTTAAAGATAATGGTTTTCCTCCTCCTCTCTTCCCACCCAGACCCTTTTAAATGGAAATTGGGCTCTTGGCAAATGTTAAAGAGGGTGCAAGGACAAGGACACATCTTTGTCTGGCTGTTTATCTTAGGTATTTTCCATTATTAGTGTCCCCTGCTTTGGGGTAGAATTTTATGATGGACAACTGCTAACTCCCTAATTATCAGAAAAAGTCCAGGGTTTTGCAAGAAGTCATATATGTAGGATGGGCTAACCTTAAAAAACAGGACTGCTCACAGCAGCTGGTGAGGAGGCTTCCTCTTTCATTGATATTTCAGTTATTATCCAGTTTCACCTAGCTGGGCTTGGAGAGATAGCCTATTTGCATAATCCATAACAGTAGCAACAAAAGTAAAAAAAGGAGGTGATTAAGAACATCTTAATGCATACAATTATTGTAGCTAATGCTAACCCAGCTTTTTCCGCTAATAAAATTGGTGATGTAATCATTTTTACTCTGTCTGACCCACCTCTTTCTCCACAGTGGCAGAGAATATCTTTGATGTTTCTAAATCCATGAGAGTTTAACCCCCTAATAATCACCGCCTATAAAGACCCCCCCATGACCCCATTCAACCTCAGTGTAGTAACTAGCCCCATCTTTTCTTTACCCCTGGATGAATTGAATTGCAAATATAGGCATTGCTCAGTGAAAGCACTTATATTTGTGATCTGCATCCTGGCTCACCTCCTTCGGGACAGGAAAACCCCTGAGGAAATGTAGTCAGCCTGAGTTAAGCTGAGCTTCTGATCAGATTAGCTCCCCTTTAATAAGACTTGAGGTAGGGAAACCAGCTGCGCTCCAGTCCATTTAACAGAAGTGGAAGGATCAATGGCTGCCGAAGCTTGTTCTATAGCGGGGCACCTAGGAAGGCAACTTTGGACCTTTTTCTCCAGTGTGATCATGAGGTTCAGAGCGGGCATATTTGTAGGTTGCAATGGGGAAATTAAAAACATAGAAGAAAAAATTGGAAATTGTGTGTGTGTGTGTGTGTGTTTGTGTGTGTGTTGTATGTGTGTGAGAGAGTGTATTAATACAATTTATGAAATTAGCTCTAACAAAACATGATTTATAAGGTAATGATCCAGGTTCTTCAATATTTTTAAGAATGAGGGGGCTGGAGCGATAGTCCAGCAGGTGGTGGGCATTTGCCTTGCACATGGCCGGCCCATGCCTGCCCGTGTTCTATCCCTGGCATCCCATATGGTCCCCAGAGCACTGCCAGGAGTAATTCCTGAGTACAGAGACAGGAGAAACCCCTGAGCATTGCTGGGTGTGACCCAAAAAAAGCAAAAAAAAAAAATGCAATGAAAATATTGAATAATAAGAAAAGGGGAAGAGAGAGATAGAAACAGAGAGAGAGAGATAGGGAGAGAGAGACAGAGACAGAGAGACAGAGGGAGAAGAGGGAAAAGTGTCTGCTGTAAAGGCAGACTGGGGGGAAGGAGGATGGAATCTGGGGACATTGGTGGTGGGAATTGTGCTCTGGTGGAGGAATCGGTGCTGGAACACTGTGACTGAAACCCAATCATGGACAACTTTGTAATTGTATATCTCATGGTGGTATAATAAAATTAAAAAATATAAATAAAAATATGATGGGGCCTTAGATGAGGTGTGGTAGGTTAATGGGGGAGTAGTGGAACTGCTGGCTAGGGGAAACCTTGGGCTCCTCTCTGGTTGGCAAGGGAAAACTGAGGCTTCCTCTTTCAGCATGAACCATCCACCTCTGATGTTTTCTAGCTTCTCTTCCTAATATGCGGTTAGAATAACACAAAGTAATTCTTAAACCCTCTCTCTGCTCCAGAAACTTGGAAGATCTTCGGGAAGCTGTAAACTTTCTATGGACAATGTACTTTGAATAAAGAATAAAGAGACCCCAATGATGCCATTTATTCAACTCTTCCTGCTTTGGGCAAATATCAGTGCTTCCCACAATCAGGTACTCAGGTAAGTATGCACAACTCCTGACTAAAAATAACTCACAGATAGTGGAGGGAGATGGGATGATGAAGGATGTTCCTAGTCTAATGTGGTTAGCCATTCAGAAGAGAGCTGACAACATCTATCACAGAAAGAAAATTAACTGCTCCCTATTTACAAAGAACCCTAAGCACCCTCTAGACACCTCTCTTCCTTAAAGCCCTATTGTTAGTCTTCCATGGTTACTCTATGTCTTAACCAGGATCTGAATTGTGATCATTTCCACTAGGATAAGGATGATAATTCACTGATATTATTGAGGTGCCTTAAAGTTACTGCTTAACTACAGTAAGCCCTACTGGGATCCCAGGACAGAACCTGTATATGCCTAAGTGATCTTTCAACTCAAACATATCCAATAAATAGAGGTTGGCCCAGACAAACTGATGTATATTGTTACTCATCTTAGGGAAATCAGCAATATTGTAGAATGTTAATGTATCTCATTTTAGAAACAGGCCAAAACTGTAATAACAGTGTTTAGTTTTGAAAGCTTTATGCTTGGACTTTTAAATTAGTGTGAAGCACTGTCCTTATCATTAAGTGTGACTGCAAGTCTGTCCTTTTTTAAAACAATTTCATTTTGCAGTAGACAAGACCTAGATCAAGAGGGGATTGCAGGGGAGCAGTTTCAGTTCGGCCTTAAATGGTGAATTTGCTCATATTCGCAGTCTTTTCTGTTCAATAAAGTGCCTGCATCCTCCAGATTTCTTTCCAACTTTGGTAAGATGGGTGGTTTTCTGTGGTGGGTCTCTAATACCCGTGAACCACCCTACAAGTGCTAGGAGTTTGTGCATAATAACTGAGTTATTAAGTTAATATCAATGGTTGACAAAATAGGCTCAAAGTATAAAACCCAATTTGGAGATCAAGCAGAAACTGGATTCTTTGGGAAAACGGCTCTGAGATAGAGATACACAAATTGCTGGTTTATTATTAAATGATCTTGGAACAAAAGGGCTAGTTTGTCATTCTGAACAGGTCATGGTTTACCAGAGTCAGTTTCTCTTCTCTGCTGCCTGCTCCCTCACCCCCCACTTTTCTGGTTTTCAGGGGGAAAGAAATGGGGCCGGCCGCAGGGCTCAGGACTACCCTAGTGGTGCCCCATAAGCTGTGTTACGGATGGAACCCGGGTCATCTGCGTGCAAGGCATGTACTTTATTCCCTGTACCATCTTTGGTCCTTCCCCTGCAACCTTTCTAAGAAAGAAAGGAAGGAGGGTGGCAGAAAAGGGAGGAAGAGAAGAAATGCAAAGATAATTTTAAAACAACCTGCAATAGAGTATGTGATCTGAACCCAACAAGCAGCAGATTGATGCAGTAGCAGGTGCCGTCATCCTGTTTAGGAGGCTCTGTTTCTTTAACAGAATCAACGTTATCCATTTTGTGAAAGAGAAGAAGAAACCATATGGATGAAATCTGTGGACATGAACTGAATTAAGAGAGCCCCTGGGGTTAGAAGCCCAGAGGAAAGCCCTGTGATCTGCTTAAACTGGCTTCGGTTAATGGGCTGTGGCTGGCTGTTTACTACAACAGAGCACCCCTCACTGCAGTCTCTGGGGTGTTTCCTCCTTGACGGAGTCTGAACTGTAGAATATGGTTTCATTTCCTGTCTTCTAAACTGCGGAATAGGGTGGGTGGAAGTCAATGCTTCTGAAGTGATTTCTTAGCTAAAACCTGTAAATTGCTTTCTTCCTGAGAAGAGAAGAGATATTCTCTGTGTTCAGTTTAGTTTCTTCCAGCAAGATATGGAGGGGCAGGGCAGGGAAGGATGGAAGCAGCCTGAGTAGGGAATATTCTCTGGGAATATGCCAGCTCAGGGTGGGGGAGGGGAATGTCATTTTAGAAGGCAAGCATGGGGAGACAAAGGAGAATCCACACCTCTAGGACCAAAAGGCTCTGTGCAGTTGTGAAATAAACACTTGAATAGAACACGGAAGCAGGCTTGGTCACAGGCAGAGAGGGATTCTATGCAGGGCAGAGCCTGCGCTGGTTCGCTCCTGTCTTCCTTTCTCCATCCTGGTTTTGTTGTAGGCAGGCAGACAGGGGGCGACACATGGCAATAAAATTCCTGAAGAAGAGATCCAGAGCCACACCTGATTGAAAGTCCAAAACCAAACTTGGTAAGACCATATCAACAATAGACCCTGGGGGAAGGGAAGGCCAAAAGGAATGTGTAAATCTCCTGAGGGAGATGAATCAGCCTCCCCACCCAGGACCCAGCTCAAGGAAGACCCTGAAGAATTCCAATCAAAGAGGACCACTCCCAAAGTCTACTCCCCTTGGCAACAGGCCCTAGTAACCGAGGTTAAAGCCCCATGTGGGAGTGACTTGGAGAGAAATCTATAAAAGCCGTCCTGACCAAAGGACAGCGCGCATGCTGCCTAGGCACACATGTCGCCTGCGGCGCACATGCTGCATGGACACTCATGCTGCCTGAGCCCATGTGGCAGAGTACATGTGGTGCCTGAGCACGTGTGTTGCCCGCATCTCCCCTCTTGAGATGTGTACTCT
The DNA here is from genome assembly GCA_021461705.1 of Cryptotis parvus. Lineage (NCBI taxonomy): Eukaryota > Metazoa > Chordata > Mammalia > Eulipotyphla > Soricidae > Cryptotis > Cryptotis parvus. The sequence continues at coordinate 8,074 of JAJIBD010022163.1, forward strand.
CTCTTTTACTCACACTCTCCGCCTTTGGAGTAGCCCGAGTTCTCCCTTGAGCCGCGTTACTCTTTCCTTTCTTTCTCTCCCTCCCCCTCACCTAAAATCTCCTTAATAAAATCTATTTTACTTCACTGCTCGACGACTCCTGAAAATTCTTTTTCTGCGAGAAAGACAAGAACCTTTGAGGCAGACCTGGGTAAGGCCTAGGACTGACTTTCCTTTCCTGCAAAGAGCAATTCCTCGCTCCAGCCTGAGTCCGTGGCTCCCCGAGAAACCTCTGGTGGTGGGGATTAACTCCCATGCCTAGAGATCAAGCGGGCATCAGGCGTGGCTTGCCGGCCACCTCGGGGGGCTGGTGGGGCTCAGGCCCACGCCGTGCAGGGGCTCATCGCAGACTTTATCAGTCCTTAGCCTGCCCAGCGGTCCCGGGGGCAGAGGTGGCTGGGGAGAAAGCCACCATCTCTCTCTCCTTCCTGCCTCACATAAATCACCCGTGGGATCCACCTGCAACAGTTTCACTGTGCTGGTTGTGGGGTTCAGAGTCAGGGGCAGAGTAGGAGCTGGTAGTCTTTATCAGTCTTTTGTTCTCAAGCGTATGACTATGAGAGTCAGTGAGTGTTTATGGGGTGTGGGAGATAGACCTGGGTAAGGCTTTCCAGGATCCTGTGTCTCTGGAGACTCAAGGCTTGTGGAGGGAGCTAAGTTCGAGCCCTGGCACCAGCCTTCCAGGGGGAAATTGGAAGCTTGTAATGAGGGATGCCCCTTCTTTGGCAAATGGGGAAAGAGTTTGTTTTTGCTGAACACAAGACAGGACAATCAGGGGGACAGTGGCAGAATTGAGTGACCACCTCCATCTCCACCTCTTAGGCCACCTCACCTCCCCCAACCATTGTAGGATTTCTGAGGCCTGGGAAAGAGGAAAGATCTGTCATGGATGCCTCCAGCTCTGAAACATCCTAGTAAGTGGCTGCCTTTTTCCCAAGGATATTTTTTTCTTTACCTACGTGTTTGAATGTTTTATCACAAAGAAATTATATTCTGTCCTTGAACATTAGAAACTGTAGGTATTTGAGAGACCAGCATGTGAGAGGCAGGGACAGAGACAGATGTATAATCTTGCTTAAAGGAAATCTCCATGGTACTAGAAGTAACTGACTGGCAACTTAAAATAGGCTGTTTTGTGAGAGTCCATACAGTTTTGCATTTGATTTGCATGCATTAGTCTACTGAGTTCCACAAGAGGCCTGAAGAAGGTGTTCAGAATCATTTTCATTGGTGGAGAAACTAAGACTCTAAGAGGCTGAGTGACTTGTTCAAAGTCACACTAGTAAGTGGGAGATTTGGTACTAAGTACATTGTGCTCCACTACTGCCTACTCATGGTGCTGGGTCTCCTAAAGTAAGCTCTTCCCAACATCTTCAAATAGCAGCACCTCAAAGCTTCAAATAGCTTTGGGTAGTATTTTACTTTTTGTCTACGGACTTCACTTTCATATTCAAGGGAAACATTCCTTAGTTGTTATCGCTTGATCACTTGATCAATGATATCCCATTATTCATAGATTTGCTCAAGTGGGGGCCAGTAATATTTCCGTTTGACCCTATCACGCACCAGTGTAGCCCAATGGCATTTGGTTGTTTCAGGAATGCTGAGAGCCTCAAACCATTCGTTCAGGTTTTTGATAAGGAAGTCTGTTGGAGGACATGTTTAGCTAATCTGGGAGTTTTGTTGTTTTGCTCACTCCCAGATTAATCTTATTTAAGCCAATGTTCATTCTAATGAGATCTCTCTTCTATGTAAACACTGCTAGAGGGTGTGGCAGTTACAGAAGTCACCTTGATTGAATAACTTCTGACTCTATACATCTACTAAGACTTCTATGTTTTCTAGATTGGGCACAGCTCCTCTTTATACCCACTGCACCCAACGTGGGACAGTTAGAATTTACCAGGAGACTACCACCCTGGCTACGCTGAGACTAAAGGTAGACTATAGGAAGGATCATACTAGTTTGCTCTAAGCAGGCTGAATATGACCCTTTCAGTACATGAGAACAAGATACTTAGAATCACCCCTGGTGCAGATAATAATAAGGACCTTGTGGGTACCATCTAGATTACATGAAGCTCATGAAGTTAAGATGTATCACTTTATATCAGCCCCCTCTCTCTCCAGTGTTTTACATAAGAGATAATCTCGGGATTAGTCCTTGGTGTAACCTTTGTTTATACCTACAATAGGGTGTGTGGCACTACACTCTGTTTAGGGTTCTTTGTTGGCATGACAACCTCCCGATTGGATTACTTTGGTGTATATAAGGGGCTGACTTGAGGCCCCTTCACCTTTACCTTTTGCCTTTTGGTTCCCTCAGCCTTCAGCTTTTGGCTCCTGTGGCTTTTGGCTTTGGTCTTTTGCTCTTTGGCCTTTTGCTCCATCTTCTAGTGCTGTGGAAGAGCTTTTGTACTATTAAAAGCCATTTTTTGGAACTGCACCGGACTCGTGAGTTTTCATCTGTTCTCCGGTGTCCTCGGAGGTAGAAGACAACCTCTGTCCTGACACTGTCGGGGACCCCGCGGCGCTCCCGACATTTACGCCCCTGGGTGGGCATCCCCACATCTGGAGATCTCACCAAGTTGCTGATGAATTTTTCCTGAAGCTGGGAGAAGAACTACAACCGTGAGTTAAAATGAGTTACTTCTTGGAAGTTTTTTCTTTGTTCTGGCTTGACTTGCTTTTTCAGGTGATAGCAGTAGTCTCGACTTTTGTAACTCCTGCTTGTGTTTCAGAGAGTCATGAAATTAAATCTAGCAAACCGATTTTAAGGCTTGAGGGATAACCTAGATGAAGAAAAGAAGCATCCAGAGGAGGCAGACTCTCCAACCGAAAATCTTCCCCGGAGTTAATACCTCCAAGGCGAAGACCCCTCTAATGGAAAGGGATGCTCAGTTTGAAGGTTTCCCCAGAGCTCTTACAAACTCTGATGAGGACCAAGGGGAGGAACGAATTCCCTAGCCTGTCCAGGCCTCAAAAGCCTTGTCGTTCTTCCTGTTCTCAATTTAATAATCAAAGAGCAAAGCTCTGGGAGCTTCCACAACATTCCTCGTGACTATTCTTTATTTTGGCCTTTTCTGGTGCTAACTCTTATGATTTTTGTGATAAAACTGCACCTCTCCCAACTGGGAACTGAGTGCAAGTTTTGGTGAGCAAGCTGTTAAGTTGAAGTAGAGGCTTTCCCAGACCTTTGGTTTAAGGAAATGAAAGGTCAGATTTCTTGGTGGCATCTTTATTTAATTCAGCTGGAAAAGAGCTTTAGGCTCAATCTACAGATGCTTGCCACCTTCATGTGCACCATAGCTTTCCATAGAGACAAACCGGACTAAATTGTCCGCTTTTTATTTGTCTGTGCTCCGTCCCACGTGGCTGGAGTTAGCAGACAATTAAGTTACGTGATTGGATATTTATGGCAAATGACTTCTAACAAATGAATAGTTTTGGCGAATGATTTATGGTAAATGTTATGGCTAATGACAAATTGTTAAACGTGCTCAAAAAAACTTTCAGAATCGGTTGTTGAAACAACAAAAGACAGGTATCTTTACCATTTTCACCTTAAATTTGTCTTAAGGAGAGCCACTGGATAACACTGACAAACTCAAAAAACCAGTCAATTCACCTAAGTAAAAATTGATTATAAATGGATAGCAGGTCTAAAAACCTCATTTCTTTCAATACCGGTCTAAAAACACCTAATTTTTTTCACTATAAAGTCTTAATTTTAAGTTGCAAACTGCTGTTCAAACCTCGCGGATTGGTTAATGATAATCTTGCTTTGCAGCCTGTTGAACATGGTCCATCTTTAATAACAATAATTTTGCTTTGCAGCCTGTTGATCTTGGTTCATCTTTAATAAAAATAACCTTCCATTGCAGCCTGTTGATACTTTAGCTGGAGATAACCCCTTTCTCCAAAAAAAAATAAATAAATAAAAATAAAACCTGCCTTGGAGTGAGTTTAAAGGTAAAAGCACCTAAATAACCCTCCAAAAGAAGGTATCATAAAAAATATATATATATTTTCTAAGTGTTTATGGTTAAGTGTCCTAATGTTTTCTTGCTGCTTTGAAGTGTTTAAAAGGTGAGAGCACATGAATAACTCTCAAGGAGAAGATATTTTGTAAGAATTTTCTAAGGTTTTTATGTATAGAAATGACTAATGAAGTGTTCTGATGTTTTGAAGAGAAATGAAACGGATTCCCCGTGTATGATATTCAGTATCAAGGTTTTAAAACTTGATGAGTTTTCTAATGCTCTGTTTATAGGTTAAAAAAAATTAAAAAAAATAAATAAAAAAAATAAAAAAGGAGAAAAAAAAGGGTGAACTCCAAGTATAGTGATCAATATCAATCTGCTAACAACTAATAAAAAGTTTTTAATGCTTTTGTTCAGAGATTTACAGGAAAAGAACTTGGCTGCTGCAACTTCCTTCTATGATGTTCGGGGCTTTGAACATCTGATCACACAAAAGAGTTTTCCAAATCAATGAAAAAAAAAAGTTTTTCTAATGATTCTGTTCACAGGCTAAGATGGTGAATGCAGTAAATTTGTGCTACAACGCTCAATACTCCGAGATTCCCTAAAACAGTGCTCATTGCAAAAAACTTAATAATTTGCAAAAAAGTTTTTTCCTTATGTTTTCTTTCACAAGGTGTGTGCGGCGCACGTGGTGGCCAGTATGTTTGTGAATAATGTTGTGTCTATGTTATGTCTAAACTAGTGCCTTCTTAATTGGATTCATCAGCTCCTTCGCTGACCTATTAGACTCCTCAATTTTGATTCGTCAGTTCTCATACTTATCTCACTGCTCACCTGCGTTGAGCTTCTTTATGTTCTCTCCATACCAGACTTGGATTCCTGCCAAACCCCTCATGATCTCTATTTGTGATTAATTTCAAAGTGTTTTTTCTCACCTAAAAATTAAGTTATAGGTATGGTTACCGGTGCCAGTGTTCCCTTGCTGAAGATGCCTTGCGAAATGCCTGTACAGCTGTTCCAGAGACCTATTCCAGTGCTTGAGAAGTTTGTTCCAGTGCTCCTGAAACCTGATCCAGTGTTCCTGATAATACATCCAACTACTGATGATTGCTCTCCGAGACTCATTCCTGTCTTCACCGATGCTGCTGTTCCAGAATCAGTTCTTCGGACCTTGTTCCAGAGATGTGACTTCATGGGAAATTGACACTCACTAATTTAGGACAATACAGGCTGTAGTCTGTTATGACCAAACAGCCAGAGACATTTTACTATGAACTTTACTCGGTTCAAAATTAATTCGGACATTGGGACAACATATGATATTACCTTGTAACTGGAATTGTTCCTTTTCTGTTTCTCTCCTCTGTATGTATTATTTAGAATACTTGTATTTTTATATTTTTGTAAAAACAAAAAAGGGAGAGTTGTTGGAGGACATGTTTAGCTAATCTGGGAGTTTTGTTGTTTTGCTCACTCCCAGATTAATCTTATTTAAGCCAATGTTCATTCTAATGAGATCTCTCTTCTATGTAAACACTGCTAGAGGGTGTGGCAGTTACAGAAGTCACCTTGATTGAATAACTTCTGACTTATACATCTACTAAGACTTCTATGTTTTCTAGATTGGGCACAGCTCCTCTTTATACCCACTGCACCCAACGTGGGACAGTTAGAATTTACCAGGAGACTACCACCCTGGCTTGAGACTAAAGGTAGACTATAGGAAGGATCATACTAGTTTGCTCTAAGCAGGCGAATATGACCCTTTCAGTACATGAGAACAAGATACTTAGAATCACCCTGGTGCAGATAATAATAAGGACCTTGTGGGTACCATCTAGATTACATGAAGCTCATGAAGTTAAGATGTATCACTTTATATCAGCCCCCTCTCTCTCCAGTGTTTTACATAAGAGATAATCTCGGGATTAGTCCTTGGTGTAACCTTTGTTTATACCTACAATAGGGTGTGTGGCACTACACTCTGTTTAGGGTTCTTTGTTGGCATGACAACCTCCCGATTGGATTACTTTTGTATATAAGGGGCTGACTTGAGGCCCCTTCACCTTTTACCTTTTGCCTTTTTGGTTCCTCAGCCTTCAGCTTTTGGCTCCTGTGGCTTTTTGGCTTTGGTCTTTTGCTCTTTGGCCTTTTTGCTCCATCTTCTAGTGCTGTGGAAGAGCTTTGTACTATTAAAAGCCATTTTTGGAACTGCACCGGACTCGTGAGTTTTCATCTGTTCTCCCGGTGTCCTCGGAGGTAGAAGACAACCTCTGTCCTGACACTATCGGGGACCCCGGCGGGCGTTCCCGACAGAAGTCGGACCATCTTGTAGTTGGGCAGCCACACGAATTTTGATGTCCTGTGGGATCCACTCAGAAATGGCTCTCATCCAGCGGTCATTTCCAGATCGCATTATATGACATCATATATGAAATTTACCACACAATCTTCAATTGAAGGTTTTGCCTGACCAATGTCGCTGTCGTCCAAAAAATTCTAAACAGGATCAGACCACTGTCTCCTTCAGGCAAAATTCTACTTCACGCGAGTGGGGAGAAAAGGCTGCAAAGTTTAAGAAGAGAACTACCAGAAAAACCACCAACTGGGAACTCTTTGGCACCGTTGCAGCAACATGGGAAGATGCTATCATTGATGACATCAATGAAGAATACAACCGACTGGTTCAGCACTTCCATGATTGTGCAAAGAATGCCGAGAAAGAGGACACAAAAGGACGCCTGTCTTCAAAATCTCTAGAGCTCATTCACCAACGTGGTAAAGCACACACCTCACATGACCAGATGCTAACATCCAAGCTTGCAAAGCAGAGAAGTGATAAAGGAAGACCTCAAAGAGAGAAGAGCAGAAGTGCTGGAGGATGCAGCGGAAGCCGGAAAAGCATTCATAATGCCCATCTGTCCTTCACCAACTATAAGACAAAAATGACTGCCCTCTGACATCCTGATGGATCTATCACATCTCCCAGAAAGGAAATGGAGATGATTATCCATGACTTCTACTAAGAATTCTTTGATAGCTACATCCACCTACCCACATACCAAATTCTGCAGGATGGTTATGTCATTCCCAACGTTCTCCCTTCTGAAATCTGACATGCCATTTTGTTGGCAAAGAAGGGAACAGCACCAGACCCAGAGAATATCAGATCCAAACACCTGAAGAATCTGCTGTCAGTACTCATCAATACAATGGCTCGGCTCTTCACACGCTACCTGTCTGAATGTAAGATGCCCTCCCAATGGAAAACCAGCAGGACAGTTCTACTGTTCAAGAAGGGAGACATTCATGACATCAGCAACTATCACCCCATCTGCCTGTTGTTCATCATCTACAAACTGTTCACTCCAGTCATCCTGAACAGGATTGGCAGAACATTAGATGAAGAACAACCACACGAGCAAGCTGGCTTCTGAAAAGGATTCAGCACAATCGACCATATCCACACGATAACCAAACTCATTGAGGTCTATACAGAGTTCAAGATGCCGCTCTGTTTCACATTCATTGATTTACAGAAAGCCTTTGATTCTGTGGAGACTGAAGCTGTCATCAAAGCCCTAGTCAAACAGGGCATTCAAACCCAATGCATAAAGATCCTTCATGAGTTATATTACAGTTTCACTACCAGGATCTCACTATTCTACAGGGAAGTGATAATTGACGTCAAAAGAGGGGTTAGGCAGGGTGATACCATTTCACCAAAATGAAATGCCATCATGAGAACATCATGCAACAATTAGAATAGGAAGGAATGGGAGTAAAGATAGACAGCCGGTAACTACACCACCTACACTTTGCTAATGACATTGTTCTAATAACACCAAACATCAACCAAGCGGCACAAATGCTATCTGACTTTGACCGAGAATGTGGAAATATAGGTCTACAGCTGAATCTCAACAAAACTATGTTCATGAAAAATGAACTAGCTCCAGAAGCTCCATTCACTCTCAATGGAACAAACATCTCTGAATGCAGCAGCTATGTGTACCTAGGTTGAGAAGTTAATGTGATGAACGACCTAAAACCAGCTGCGCAGGAGGAAAAGAGCGGCATGGACTGCCTTCAAAAACATCTACAAAATAGCCAAAAGAACAAGGAACCTCTGGTTCCAGGCACATCTCTTTGACTCCACTGTTCTCCTTGCATTAACATACGCCTCAGAGACCTGGGTCCTATGAAAGCAGGATGAGAATGCTATTGGGGTCTTCCAAAGAGGAATCGAAAGAGCTATGCTAGGAATATCATGCCTCACTCAAGTGAGAGAAGGAATCCAGAGTTC
>JAJIBD010022165.1:0-76390 GCA_021461705.1 Cryptotis parvus
TTACATAAGACCAAGATGACAGCCCTCTGACGTCCTGATGGATCACCACATCTTCCAGAAAGGCAATGGAGATTATCCATGACTTCTACTTGGATCTTTCGTAGCCATGTCTACCTGTTCACATACCAAATTCCACAGAATGGATATGTCATTCCCAACATTCTCCCTTCTAAAATCCGACATGCCATTTCATCAGTAAAGAAGTGAATAGCACCCAGCCCAGACAAAATCAGACCCAAACACCTGAAGAATCTGCTGTCAGTACTCATCAATACACTGGTTCAGCTCTTCACATGCTACCTGTCTGAATGCAAGATGCCCTTCCAATGGAAAATCAGCAGGACAGTTCTACTGTTCAAGAAGGGAGACATCCACGACATTGGTAACTATTGCCCCATCTGCCTGTTGTCCGTCATCTACAAGATGTCCACTCAACTCATCCTTAACAGGATTGGCAGAACATTAAATGAAGGACAACCATGCAAGCAAGCTGGCTTCTGAAAAGATTCAGCACAATCAACCATATCCACACTGTAACCAAGCTCATTGAGGTTTGTACAGAGCTCAAGATGCCACTCTGTCTCACATTCATTGATTTAAAGAAAGCCTTTGATTATGTAGCGAATGAAGCGGTCATCAAAGCCCTAGCCAAACAGGGCATTCAAACCCAATACATCAAGATCCTTCCAGGATCTCACCATTCTACAAGGAAGTGATCATTGATGTCAAAAGAGGATTTGATCAGGGTGATACCATTTCACCGAAACTCTTCAGTGCCACCCTTGAGGAACATCATGAGACAATTAGAATGGGAAGGAACAGGAATAAAGATAGATGGTCAGCAACTACACCACCTCCGCTTGCTGATGACATCGTTCTAATAACACCAAGCATTAACCAAGCGGCACAAATGCTGTCTGACTTGGCCAAGAATGTGTAAAGATAGATACAGCTGAATCTCAACAAAACAATGTTCATGAAAACGAACTAGTTCCAGATGCCCCCGCTCACTCTCAATGGAACAAACATCTTTGAATGCAGCAGTTATGTGTACCTAGGTCGAGAACTCAACATGATGAAAGACCAAAAACCTGAGCTGCAGGAGGAAGAGAGCAGCATGGAAAGCCTTCAAGGCCATTGAAGAAATAGGCAAAGGACAAAGAACCCCAGCCCTGGCACCTCTTTGACTCCATGGTTTTCCCTACATTAACTTACGCCTCAGAGACCTGGGCCATAAAAAGCCGGATGCAAATGCTATTCGTGTCTCCCAAAAGAGGAATTAAAAAAGCTATGCTTGGAATATCATGCTTCATTCAAATGAAAGAAGGAATCTGGAGTTCCGACCTCTGTCGATGATCCAGAGTCAGGGACGCTATTTCATTTGCCAAGGCGCCCAAAATCAGATGGGCTAAACATGTAATGTGAAGGGTAAAATGTAAACACAAAAAAATAGTATCGGGTTTCCATGAGCTTTGTTTTTCTGTCTGATTATGATAGTTGGTATTGGTGTCTTGTGGGATTTACTGAGGTGTTAACACAGGAGAAGGAAAAATAAATCATCTGAAGATCAGTGATTTTGGAAACTGAATAAGAAACTGCTAAGTGTCTTCAGTACACTACATTGACTTTGTGGGACTATTCTTGGAAGTTATGAGAAACACTGAGTTTATCTACAGAGTTAACTATTGATTTTCTTGGCATTGAATAATTGAGGCTTTAGTAAAGCCAAATTTCAAAGACTGGGAAACTTCATATCATTAAACACAAAACAAAACAAAAAAACTCACTGCATCAAAAGTCATACAGTCAACCACACAATAGGTAACACAAGATTGTTGAAAGTTTGCAATTATAAAAAATTCAGGCAAATTATACTCTCCTAAAATAATTTATTTGGGACAAGGCATAATACAAACTGTTCATTCAACCTTCCCTTACAAGGCTCTGAAGAAAAGGGAAAAGCATACAGTGCACATTAATCAATCCTCTTAGTTTTAACTAGCTGATTTTTTTTAAGTGTAAAATGAGGGGCCAAGTGATAGTACAGTAGGGAGGGTGTTTGCTTTGTACATAGAGGACCTGGGTTCTATCTCCCATATGGTCCCCTGAGCACCACTAGGTGTAATGCCTGAGTACAGAGCCAGGAGTAACCCCTGAGCATCTCCAGGTGTGACCCAAAAGACAAAAATAAAATAAATAAATTAAGTATAAAATGTGCACGAAGCATGAGACCGAGTCCAACATTGCTCCAAGAGTTCGCTCACACGGCAGGGGAGGGGACCACGCTGGTCGGTCTCTGAGTGGAGATTTGGGCTCTGCCCTTTCCTCCACCTCCATGCCAGCTTCCCGGAAGAGAGAGACCCACCCACACCAGACCCACAGTTCCTCCGCAACCCCAGAAGAGATCCAGACCCATCCACTCCAGACCCACAGTTGCACTGCTCGGCCGGCCCCATGTGGAAGCAATCCATGGAGCTGACCTCCGGTAAGGGGCTTGGTCAGCCCCTGGTCGAGTCTATCATTGCTCCAAGGGTTCACTCACACGGCGGGGGAGGGACCACGCTGGCCGGTCTCTGAGCGGAGATTTGGACTCTGCCCTTTCCTCCACCTCCATGCCAGCTTCCCCAGAAGAGAGAGACACCCCCACATCAGACCCACAGTTCTCTGCAACCCTGGAAGAGATCCAGACCCATCCACTCCAGACCCACAGCTGCTCTGCTCGGCTGGAAGAGACCGACCCACCTCCCAGACCCACAGCTCCTCGGTGCAGCCGATTCACTGATGCCTCGATATTCTTAGATAATACTGATTTTAGGATAAAGTCCTTCCCAGGATCTTTCACCTTTATACACTGTGTACAGTCTAGAAAGGTTCTAACTGATACTGTCATCCCAGTAAGCCTAGCAAGAAGCCAGAGCAACCCACACATCATGCGGTCAGTCATTCTCAACATTCAGACTCCATAGTTCCTCAGAGCTCCATCCTAGAGAAAACCTGATCTTTCCCTATAAGTTTCATCAGTAAATGCTCAAGATGAGAGCCTTCTACTGATAGTATACCACCTACATGGCAGAGCCTGGCAAGCTACCCATGTTTTATTTGTTATGTCAAAAACTAGCAACAATTATGGACCTCAATTTCATGACCTGAAGAATGGTTTGAGGCTGTTCCTGTCCCTGGAGCCAGCAGATGCCCTTAGGCTATACTTGCTTGTGATAGGACGTATGGAGATGTTACTGGTGCCTGTTTGAGCAAATCGATGAACAACAGGAAGACAGTGATACAGTGATAGCATGATACTCTGAGTTTTACTAATGTTTTACCAATATTTTACTGGAAACATTGATCCATAAAGGAAGTGAATCTGATTTGGGAAAAAAGTTGAATTAGGCAACGGTTCACTGTGTTCAGTGACCTCTGACCTATACTTGATGGTTACAAAAGAACAGTGACTGTTGTATTTGTCACTGTGAAATATCAGGAAGAAAGTGGACAGATGTATTCCATGAGCAGGGCATTAGGGAAAATAAAACAGTTTCATTTTTTTTAATTCAAAGATACTTTACTAAAATAAGTTGTGAAGGAAATGGGAGACTTACCATGCATTAGGATGAATATTATTCATTCAAGAAATCTGACCCCTAGAATGTTTGACAGCTGTAAAGGAAAGAAGCTTTGAGTCTCTAGCTGAAGCTGACCCCATTAATGGTCAAAATCAAACACTGTACTCATAAATGGGGCTCTATACCTCATTCCTCAAAAACTGAGCTCAAGAAATGTCTCTAAGACATGGGGAGGTGACATCCAACAGGAAAAGTATCTCGAGAGGATAAAAAGGCTTAACTGGAATAATTACTGTGATCAATAAAGAAAGTACTGCCTTGAAGAGTTTGTGTTTCCTGGAGGAATGAATTCCTGATATTTTAGAAAGCATTGATGCAGAGGAGAAAAACCCATTCTCTTGAATTGGAAATTTGTCCAACTTACATTACAAAATATCAATGTAGGATTTGAGGTACTGCTGACATGAAATAAGAAATTTGGCACATAATGGCTCATTATTTAGAAAAATTAGAAAAAGTGTTAGTACAAGACCTAACATAATGGAATAGGTATGTCTATTCAGAGATATTTAACATCAGTTCAAAGAATGAGTTCATTGAACCTGCCCATAGCCAAAGATATATGCATGCCTCAGTAAGGAGAAGGAATCTTAAGTTACACAGAGGACTTTATTAGTCATCAAGATAGGTCCTGGTGTCATTTAGTCTTCAGAGTACCCACAAGAATATCACGTAACACATTTCAAATAGATTTCAGTGCTATTTTAGGCAAATGCACAATTCAATCAGAAAAGCATTAAACTTGGGACATAAAATATACATAATCTAAAAAACACATTTCATCTATTTTTAGACTTTGAATCTATGATTGATATTTTCATGCAATAATAGGGAAATGGTGACTATTTTGGTATTTGTTTTGTACTAGTAAATCCTGGATGCATGCCATCTTAATGCTATAAAATAAATGGCATGTGAGGAGAAACACACACAGAGCATTAAGTCATCTACCTAAAGCCTTTTTAACATTATGAATTATCTTGCAAATTTTCAGATCTTTCATTACAGATTACTTACTGCTAGACAGATTTGATACTCTTATGTGGTAAATAAAGGTCAGAGTAACTCCAGGTTGTTATATTGGGGATGAGGATTTGGGGAGCACCCCCAGTAGTGCTCAGGGCTTACTGCTATCTCTGCACTCATGGATTAGTCCTGGCAGTGCTTAAGAGACCATATAGAGTAATGGGGGAATAGCAACCTTGGACTACTAAACCCAGGTCAGTTGCATAAATGGCAAGCATCCATTTCTGGCAATGGTAAGAGAGGATATGAATAATGGCACCAGTAATATTCACGGTTTTCTATCTGGCTCTTTCCAAAGTGTGTATCAAGGAAAGCATTTTTGAATGGTACATAAACAAGTCATTATACCTGGGAAACTATGCTATTATACATGGCTAATATGTTGTCACTACCTCAAAATAAAAACTATCATTTGTTTAAAAACTTCTTGATAATCATCATTTGTTTAAGAAAATTCTACTTTACCTCTACCTGTATTTTGAGAATTTTAACACATAGAGAAATAAATTATGATCCAGCCATAGTATGTCATAATGACCAAATCATGACATCACATGTTACATTAAATCTATATAGAGGAGGAAAGAATTGCTTCCTCATTTGCAAATTAGACATTAGAATAACACCCACATTTTATGTTTAAAGAAGGTATTGTTTGACTTATATATGTATGTTCACAAACACCAAGCTTATTATAATATATTTTTAAGTTATGAGGTGGATATAGCTCCCAAAGCCAAACACAAATAGGAAATATTGAAGTCTGAGAGCGAAGGAAAATTTTGTTGTACCCCCAGGCATTTATTTGGTTGAAATTTAAATAAATGGCCGTATTTGCAAATGAGTACCATTCTGGTCTTCCTTTATCCTTACCTGGGAAAGTCTAAAATCAAGTTTTGGCAGAGAAAATGAAAATTTGTCAGTAAATTGAAAACACTTTAACCAGGGTGGAGCCTGAGAACATTTCTAGGGCAACAACAGCATTCTCTGCCTTGATATATGTGTTGGTCATAGGTGTATTTTATAAAAATTACTCTGAACTTTATTCTCAAGGTTTGTGAATTTCACTGTGTGCAACTATATCTTTTAAGCAATCAAATAAAAGAGTCATGGGGACATTGCAGTCATCACAACTTAAATAGATTTTGAAGAAATAGAATGTTATGATAACTAATGAGCAACATACACTTTAAGGAAAAATTCTTATGACCTCCATTTGACAAAAGAAATGAGTTTTAAACCAAACTGAATATATTGGTGGGTGTGGCTTAGCTTTGAAGTGATTGTGTAGTTTAGTTTCCAGACAGATATGGGCTGGGTGTGCAGGGAAGTGAACTGCTGGCTTTGAAATTCCCATCTGCTCCCCATTCAGAATTCCCAGAAGTACATGGAGTTTGGCATGAGACAGACACACAGATGGAAGGGAAGCCCTATAAACATTCTAAGGGGACAGAACCAGCATGAAGATTCTCAGTCCTACACATAACATTTGTGGGATAATGCATACTATTTGCAGCCAAGTTTCCCCTAAAAGGCTTCTTTTGTGCAAAGTATCCTACATGATATGAGTCACAATGGCTTCAATCGTTATACTACACATCATAATGATGTCTCAACAAAATGACTGTGCTATTGCCAAATAAGCCAGATTCTCATGCTCCTTAATAATCTCTAAGAATCCAAGATGGAATGGAGCCACATTAACTATGCTGATACTTGCAAATCAGAGACCAAAGGTCTGAGCCAATTTTAGTGCTCCCACATAAAGTGGGTGGCCAGAAATACATTCTTCTCTGACTCCTAAGCCAACTAACAGCATGATTTCCTATTAAAAATTAATTCTCTAGTGACCCTGTATTGGACACATTTAAACTAAGCTACTGTAGATAACTATATCTGGCCTTCCCTATTGGTAACATGTTGCTAGGAATATTTATGCAAATTCTAATAAGATCTGTAATTACTTGGTTGCTCTAGCTTTGTGGGTTGCTTTACTGACCATATTTGGAAAGTTTCCACAGATAGAGAAAAGGAAGCTGATTTCCATGAGAAATAGTGGTAAAGAAAATTAAAGTGCACCATGTTATTGATATTAGTGACCTCTAATATAATTAAGAGAGCACCGAAATATGGAGAGATAGTACATGAGTTATGGTGCTTGCCCTGCACCCAGCCAAGCCTGGCTCAATCCCTGGCACCACATACATTTCCTTGAGCACCACCATGAACTTTCCCTGAACACAAAAAGGGAGTAACTCCTGTGAACAGCTGGGTGTAGCCCTAAAACCAGAGAAGGATAAAGAGAGAGGGAGAAGGACTAAGTCAAGAGAAGCTGTGAATTCTCATTCTGAATCAGACACTAAGAATACACCACTGAGAATTTTACTTTGTTCTTGGATAAAAGGATAATATTGGTACATAAGTGCTACTCCACCTACCTCATTATGTGGAAAATCATAAATCTGCACTCATCTTAGATAGATTCATGCCTTCCTGCTTTTATTCCTTTACCCCATTAAATGTAGAGAAAATAAAACTCAGATTTTTATTTTTCCATCAAGCAGAGAAAGATGAATTCAAGATCTCAGATGTAAGAAAAGCTTCTATCAACATAGTGATATTAATAATTCCCAGGAAATGTGTCCACACACTAGGAGAATTTGGAAGTTTGGACCATCACTCTTGGTTCACTGCCATCTGTCTCAGATATTCTACACTTCTGAAAATAGAAGCAATAGACTCATGGAAAGAAGACTTTTGTTTGTATATGTGAAGGATAGATAATGAAAGGGTCATTTGCAGTATATATTGTCATAAGAGACACTTGAGTAAACAGGAAATCAATGCTGGAAAACTAATAGCTAGGTTATAATGCAATATTTAGCATACTTGCACAAAATTTGTATCACTGAAATAGAAGATGGCTGGGACATTATAAAGACCTTTAATGGTCACTGAAATTTTGTTTTGTGTATGTACATATATATAAAAATGCACAATGCATATTTATTTTATCTTTATTTTTCTCCAACAAAGCATATAAGGTACATAGATTCTTTCAATAATCTGAAATTATTGAAATAATTTGAAAAAATACAAATATAGGGCCAGATAGTACAGCAGTCAACTAGCATTCAATCCTCAGTACTACATATGTTCCCCAGATCCTCCTGGGTGTGACCTAAACAACAACAGAAAAATGCAAATATATAAATTAGCTCACCAAATAAGTTACCATTGTGCAATGTCTGCCCTGATAGTGAAAAATGCTATTAAGGGATGTTTGGTCTTAACGTTTTTAAAAGAACATTTCTCAGGTTTTAAGAATCAAGACGAGATGTTCTTTTCTTAGGAAAAGGAAAAATCATCTATTCCATCAATATGTAAGGGTTGCAAGTCAGGATGCCCAAGAAGACTATTTTGTAAAAGCAATGAGGTATCAAATATAGTCATTTACCATTACTTGTCAAAAGGGGGGGGGGCGGCGGCAAAGGCAGCTAGGATAGAGAAGGGACAATATGACAATAATGGTTAGAAATATCACTCTGGACAAGAACTGAGTTTTGAAAGTGAGGAAAGGGATATATACAATAACCTTTAAAATGCTCAAAAGGAGATAGAAAGAGAGGGAGAGAGAAAGAGAGGGGGAATGTGCCTGCCAAGGAGGCAGGTGGTGAGGTGGGAGTTCAAGACGGTAGGGATACTGGGGATGTTGGTGGTGGCAAATATACACTGGTGAAGGAATGGGTGCGGAACATTATAAGACTGAAGTCTAATCATGAATAACTTTGTAACTGTGTATCCCATTGTGATTCAAATATATATGATAGATTGTTTCTACAATGAGATATTTGAGTGGACAAGAAATTACCATCTCAACATAGGGCATTAGTTGAAATGATACTAGCTAACAGCATATGCTGTTAGGCTGATGAATATCTAACTTTTTACAAAAGTTAATATATTTGACTCTTACCAAAACTAATAATTTATGAAAAGAAGCAAATTAGCAGTTAGAATTGTAGAAAATGGGTTAAGGAGGAATGAAGATGGGACCAGAGGCAACAAAATGGACATGGTAGAGGGTAATGGATCAGGGCACTTCGGTGCTGGTGGGGTGTAGTAAATTTTGGGCAGCAATTTATCACCTATAACACTATTGTAGCTGTGTTATTGAAGCTATAATTCAAAGTTAAAAGTGAATCATTTAAAGTATTTTAAAGTTAAAAGTGAATCATTTCTTGCTATTGCAGCTCTTGCAATAGAATTAGAAACAGCATTTTGCTTGACATTTCCCCAAAGTTTAGCCTGGGAATTAAAAAAAAAGGATGTCATTTACCATCATTAGTAAATGAACAAGATGAGAGCCTACTACTGATAGTATGCCACCCACATAGCAGAGCCTGGCAAGCTACCTGTTTCGTATTTGATATGCCAAAAACCAGTAACAATTATAGACCTCTTTCCCATGACCTGAAGGAATGGTTTGAGGCTCTTCGTGTTCCTGGGTAAGCAGATGCCCTTGGGCTACATTAGCAAATGACAGGACATATGGAGATGTTACTAGTGCCTGCATGAAGAAATCGATGCACCAAGTAGGAAGACAAGTAATACAACTGATATAGGTGATTTACCATCACTCTAAGGTAATGGTAAAATGTAAAATGAGAAGAGGTAAAATGTACAAAGCGTTGATTGCTTCAGATTGCTTTATTCATTTTTTTCAGGTGCTATAAAAGTATCTAAATAAATTCTGCACTTAACCTAACTTCAATTTTAACATGATTTGATTTTTATAATATATGCCAGTTTTTATTCAAGAATTCAACATTAAATATGTTATTGTGTTGAATAAACTATTTTGCATTTCAGCAAAATGAAGCTAATCAAGTCAATCCAGTAAAACTTTAAGTAAAAGATGAAATATTAAAGGGTAAGTGCCAACAAATGTAAACACTGTTTAAAATGATTTTTATTATTCATAGGCATGTGGTTGCTATGCTCACACACAATAGTTAGATTGTATAACTCTTTCATTGTAAGTGTGCTCAGCATAACTTTTATAATCATAAAATTGGAACCATGTTAAATATAAATGATGATGATTTCAATTTAAATTCATCATGGAAGTCAAAATTCTGGGAAATTTTTAATTGTGCTGCTCTTTTTGCTTTAATTAATATTGCTCCAATTATTTGACTAGAAAATTTTATTTTATAAAACGAGATTTTTCCAAAATCTCTTTTAAGAAGAGTACACAGAAGAATGGGGGCATGTTAGTGGTGAGAATTTTCAAATGTAGTGCCCTTCCTCAAAGATATTTGGCAGTCCTCAGGTAGTCATTTTGCACTTAATGGTACAGTGGCTTGAACATTGATCAGCATAGAAAAATACCTAATATAAAGGTTTGAGGCTCTTTATGTTCCTGGAGCAAGCAGATGCCTTTGGGTTCTACTAGCATGAGACAGGACATATGGAGATATTACTGGTGCCTGCTCTAGCAAATAGATGATCAACGGGAAGATAGTGATAGTGATAGAGATCAAGTATATGTTAGAATCGCTGGGGTGAATGTCAAATTAGTTGATTCTACATTCCTATGAATGGAGGAGAAAATAACAGTAAGTAAATTGCAAACTTAATTTAAAGAATGAAGGGAGGGGCTAAATCTGTATTTTAAATAAACAGAAAAAATATTAAAATGGAGCAATATTTTTAGTGAATGACAATTGGATAATACAACAAATATAAAAGTGGCAATTACATTTCAGGCCTTTATCAGGTATTATATAAATTTAATTTGGATCAGTTCATTATGTAAATGCAGTAGCCCAAGGGTCTCTCTATTTCACATGCCTGATAATAACTTTGAAGCCAGATTAGATTTCAAAAATAAGTGAATGAAAACCAGAAATATATTACAAAGACTAAAGGGGCATGTGTTGCGTGGTGTCAAACCCAGATAGATCCTTGGCACCATGTATGGTTCCCCTAAGCACCACCAAGCCAGAAGTTAGAAGCAAGCCCTGAACACCTCCAGGTGTAGCCCCCAAACAATAAATGAACAATTAGATAGATAGATGGATAGGTAGGTAGGTAGGTAGGTAGGTAGGTAGGTAGGTAGGTAGGTAGGTAGGTAGGTAGGTAAATATAGACAGGCAGGCAGGAAGGCAGTCAGGCAGGTCTGATAGATGGACAGACGGACGGATGGAAAGATGGATGGACGAACACCAGGGACAAATTTCTAAGGCTAACGGCATGCTGTGCATGCAGAAGGCCTAGATTTAATTCCGCCACTGCTCAGTGAAAAACTTCAACAACAACAAAAAAATACTAAAGAATAAAAACGTAGATTAAAACATATTTTCTCTACAGCATTGAAATATTCTATTACTGGAGTAGCAACAGTATCTCTGTGCCATGTAGGTTCTCCCCATAATGTGTAATTATATTCAAACAATTTAGAGTAAAATCTGCTGACAAATATCCTGTTTGCTCCAAATGATTAGTCATGATTAGAAAACAGAATTCTTAAAACACACAGGGACCCTGGCTCTATTAGTTAGTACTGAAATACCATATCAGGTTGTAGGCATATCTGATAGGAAAACACATATACAAAAAGGTTGTGGAGAGAGTAAAAGGTAGGAGCCTCATCACGTTGGACCATCAGGCCCATTTGATGGAGTATTGTTGAGCATTATCCTCATCTCCCTGAGCACTGCTTGAGAGCCCATAAAACAACCAAGCAAAAACACAAACAAAAGTGTGTACATAACATGGTACCAATTATCTAAAAATCCTAAGATTTGTGGCAAATAAAATTTTGATTCTCTTCTGGCTTGAGATTCCTGCCTCAAGGAAAATTAGCTTATTTTACATATATTAACTGAACAGAGTTATATTAAGTGCTTATTAATCACTCAACATGACAGAAAGAATTTGAATGAACAACTGGTAGATGGTCAAAAGAAAAGCCAAACTGATTAAAATGGGTGGAGTGGGGATTGCCACCATGTGGAAAACAAAAGGACTTTAGAAGGGTGAACATGGAATGTGAGATATTTTGTAAAAATCTCTAGCCCACAGAATTCTGTTGGTTGATATTAAACAATGTTCCAGTTTTCCTTCAGGAATGAACATAGCCATTACTTTCATGAGGCACTATGTATAACTTCCTCTTATAAAAGTGAGCAAAAAAAAAAATGACATTACCAAGAAATGACATGAAGCTTCTTTCTCTGGAGACTTTCAGGAAAGAAGAGAAGAAAGTTACATTTCCTTGACATTTCTTATTTATGTTAATAAGAAAGTTACATTTCTTATTTATTTTATGAAAACTTGCCAGGTAAGATATGGTCATAAATCGTGTGTGTGCGTGTGTGTGTGTGTGTATGTGTGTGTATGTGTGTGTGCATGTGTGTGTGTAAAGTAAGCCACAAAAATCAAACATTTGAAAATGAAAATCTGTCAAACCAGTCGAGGAAACCAAGCATCAGCGCTTCTGAACTTAAACTGAGCTCACACAGTAGAAGTAAGATTTAAGTTTATGTCTCTCAGATACTAGTTCATCTGCACTTTACTTTGACCTCATCCTGCAACTTTGCTTAGGTCAATCACACAGAATGTCAGCTCTAAGGAGAAGCAGAGGGATGAAGATTCCAAGTTTTCCTAACCCATGGTTAAGAATTTTCTAGGACAGAAAGTAACAAACATTTCCTGCAGTGAATCAAAGAGTAAAGTCTATCTATTTCACAGGTCATGTGGTATCTTTTACAATTATGCTGCCATTATTGCATGAAAACAGCTATATACAACCATGAATGATGTTACTAGGCTCCAATAAAACACCTTAGGCACTGAAATCTGAATTCTGTATTATTCTCAGATCTATCAATTCTATTTTTTTAACTATCTGACTATATATTTTACCTATCTTAGTTCATAGCACATATTTAAAAAAAAGGCAGTGGGTTCAAATTGGCTTGTGGGCCATAGTTTACTGCCACTGCTGTAGTAAAAACCTACAGGAAGGCATTGGCCTCTTACCAGTCTGTGAGAATGGAAGCAGTCTTCCTTGGTAAAACAGCTGCGTGAAAGCTGGACTCGAGCCTGTTGGAAAGCAAACCAATTTAATGAATAGTCTCCCTTTATCTGAGTCTGGCAAGGCTGTTTGCAGTCAGGCATGTTCTTTGGATTAAATTTAGCAATGGGAGAGTAAACACACTAGGCATTGGTCCATTAGCTTTACAATGAGACTCTCTTGGCATCAAAGATTTAACAGTCTAAAAATGGCCTCTGGCTAGAAAGAAGGAGAATAAGTCTTTAATCTGAAATTCTTCTGTAAAACTATAAAGTCTAAATAAATCAAGAAGTCACTTGTCAAAGGCAAATATTTCAGAAGATAAATTCGTGAAAATGAAAGTTTGACAAGTATGGGCATATCTTGAGTGCCTGAGAATTTTAAAAGAGATAGAGAGCTTTCTTAGATGGTTTGAGGATTAAGGGAAAGGCACATCATCAGACTGAAATCCACAGAGATTTTAAGCTCTTTCAGTTCTAGTTAAAGGAAAACATGAAGCTAACAATCCAACCTCTTGGGGTTAGAACAGGAAAGTAGTCATATAATTGTAGGTTTACCAGTTGGTATATATTGCAAGAGATTTTGGCATTAAATTGTTGTATAAATCCGAACTCTTGGGGCTGGAGCGATAGCTCAGCGGGTAGGGCGTTTGCCTTGCACTCGGCCGGGCCATGCTGGCCTGGGTTCGATCCCCGGCATTCCATATGGTCCCCCAAGCACCGCCGGAGTAACTCCTGAATGCAGAGCCAGGAGAAACCCCTAAGCATCGCCAGGTGTGACCCAAAAAGCAAAAAAAAAAAAAAAAATCCGAACTCTTATTAAAACCCTTATTTTCTGAATGAAATAATCTACTACAGAAAATTTGAGAATGGGCCCAAACCAGTTTTGCTCAAGGGTTATTCCTGGCTTTACACTCAGAGTAACCCCGGGCCGTGCTAAGAGGTCATGTGTAGTTCCAAGTCTCAAGCCAGGATTAACAGGAACCAAGAGCCTTACTTCCTGTACCATCATTCCAGCCCCACTGAATTATTCATTCATTACCAAAAGAGCAACATTGCTATTGAAGTGCATCAGAAAAGGTATCAGACCATTATTCGCATTTAGCAGTCCCATAATGCATTCAACAAATACTTGATGAATGAACATCTATTCACTAGTACAAACATAAAAGCATTTGATCACTTGATCACTTGAATCCCGTTATTCATCGATTTGCTTGAGCGGGCACCAGAAACATTTCCATTGGACCCTATCACATGCCAATGTAGCCCAATGGCATCTGGTTGATTCAGGAATATGAAGAGCCTCAAACCGTTCCTTCAGGGTCTTGACAAGGAATTCTGACCATCTTGTAGGTGGGCGGCCACGTGATCTTTTGACATCCCGTGGGATCCAGTCGGTAACAGCTCTAGTCCAGCAGTTGTCTCCAAATCGCATTACATGTCCAGCCCATCTTATTATCAATAAGCACAAATTTATTTTCTCATATTCAGTAGCAACTTAATATGTTGCCTGGGTTACAATAAATTATAGATTTAGTGAATTTTCCACACATGCATGAATATTTTATTGATCAAGCTGGGTATTTGGCAATGGGTATCTATCAATGTGGCATGCCTCCTTTGCTTATAGGAATAATTTTTGTTATACATTGTGAGAAGCTCTTGAGCCCATCCCATGTAACCCAGTTACTGACAAAAAAGCTGGAAGATTTTGATTTTCTAGAAAGACAATTGAGATCAAGCAAATTAATGTTATACATGAGGGATGAAATAAACATCTAAACCCATTTCTATTCAGCGCAAATTTCTGTGGACAATAATAAGCTCAAGCAGTGTCTTAGCTAACAATCTTGCTTCATTTCACTAAATAACTCAGAACTAAGTGATTGGGCACTTGGTTCCACAGATTCTGCATCACAGAACACTGTCAGTTTCAGACTCTTAAGGGCATTTCTAGAGATAGCAGGTCACTCTCAGAGACACGCTTTATATTTGTAAAATCTGAAATTAAAAATATTTGGACTTTGCTAGTACATGGGTAATCAACTCTCCAGGCTATCTCCCTTCACGCATTTTTCCCCTTCCCCACTATTAACTAACTTTGGCACGATTTGCAATCCCTAGACTTTCCCTGTCCTTATGCTTTCTTTCAGATGATTTTGTGGTCCCCTTACAGGTGTCTTCATTTTGAGGAAAAGAGTGACAGTGGACCTGAAAAAGGAGGAGGAACAATGATTCATTATGGCATTTAGACAAGCACTTGCCAAGACTAGGATCAAAGATGTAAAGTTGTGAATTCACCAAATATGCAATAAATTTTCGAAGACAAGAACTGTTTTACTATTGAGGGTTGAGTAAGTAGGAAAAGCTGTAAATGCTCCCTCTGTTCTTAAGCATCCCCTAAGCCCCACCCCAACACAAGCTCATTCTTCTACAGAGAATAATTTGATTGACAGTGTGGTTTATAGACTACAGCACAGATAAGTTAGTGAACCAAAGAATAGATAGGGTCAGCCAAATACAACATTCAGTAATTTAATCTAAAATTAAAGAATTTACTTCTTTTTTTCTGAAATTTAAAATAACACTTAGTTTTTATTTATGTTCTCTGAATATTTTTCTTTGAAGTATTTGTCACAGAGAATTTATTTGATTACATTTGTACTTTCTCTGGATTTAATCAAATGTTAAGAAAATAAGAAAATGTCTTTAGGCATACTGATAATAGGATCATCATTCACTGTGTCATTATTATTAGGTATTAATCTAGTATTCTTCCTAGCTATTAGATAAAACAAAAAGTATAAATGTATAACTCATTGGCCTGTTTAGACTACAGACATGTTTTTTCAAATGCACAAACTTTTCACCTTTTAATCCATGTCTCTATTTTTTTAAATTGACATGAAATTTCACCTTGGAAGTCTGGGAAGATATTTCAAAGAGGAGCACTATGCCTTGCATGGGTTAGACCTTGAATTGTCTTCCCAGCATTCTTTGACTCTTGAAAAACCACAAGGTTTAGGCTGATGGCCCGAAGCACTTCCAAGGAGACCCTGGTTCACCACCCCCAGCATAATTTGAGTCAGCTAATCTGGATTGAATATCAGTTGGAAATCCCTCCTCTCCAAATTTTCAGTTAGGTGCGCAAATAAATCTCTCTAATTATTTTGATTTGGCAATTATCTACTGAAGTTGAATAGAGATGGCCCCTCTAGTGCAAATAATCACCAGTGAGAAATGATACACTATGCATCTCCCTTGAGAATTTGATTGTCAACCTCTGATAGCAAGGACTTAAGCATTTAAAAAATAAATCTCCACACCGACTTATGTTGGGAAAAAAAGATAAATCTTCAGAATTTTAGAATAATTTGCAGAACTTTTAGATCATAAAAGGGGTTCTGTTGGGTCACACCGCCCTATTTAGCTTCCAGCTACATTTAGCTTGTAGCTACGCCCAGATCTGCTAGGAGGCTTTGAATCAGCTCTGGGTGCTTGTAAACAGCCAGAAGGCCACCTGAAGTGCTGCATTTCAATAGAACAATTTACCTGTTTTTATCTCTAGATAGCCCAGCCCACAATGGGCCTGGCTGGTAAGTTTTGGCAGATTTCTATCTATAAAATAAGCTGCAATGAAAAAAATGAAGTTAGGAAATTTGCCTATAAGTGGATGGACATGGAGAGGATCATGTTGAGTGAAATTAGCCAGAAAGAAAGAGACAGATATAGAACCGCTGCATTTATTTGCATGACATAAATATATATGTACATATTATGATACCAAAATCCAAGGTCAGGTGAAGCATGGAACAGGAAGTCTTGTCAAAGATGGAAATTATCACAAATGTTTGGGAGTCAGAGGCTAGGTAAGACAGAGAATGGAACAGTATGCTAATAATTGTTGAAAGTGCTGATACCAACCTAGAACTGAACATTAAATACAGGGAAAAAGATATACATGACAACCTCTTAATGTATGCATTGTAATCCACAATGTGGAAGGGAAGGAAAAGAGAAAGAGAGCGAGAGAAAGAGAAAGAATTTAAGAACCTGCCATAGAGTCAGGCGGAGGAGGGGGGAGGGGAATCGGGGACATTGGTGGTGGGAAATGGGCACTGGTGGAAGGATGGGTGCTGGAACATTGTATTGAAAGAATGGCCCCTCACCCACAGAACACAAAAGACAGGAACCAGAGATAGCTGGTAAAATGCCAGAGGTAACTGATAAAATAATGGCTCAACCGAAAGTAACTGATAAAATGATAGTTCGACAAGAGCACAGCAGGAAGGGCCTTAAGCAAATAATTCCAGGGAGGGCTACAAGGCAAACATTCCCGAGAGGTCGCGGCCTGATGTCCCCCTCTGTATTTGGTACGATACCTGACTGGTGGGTGATGGTTACCTGGTGCAGAGTGATTGGCTGCCTGTGCGCGAGACCTTGATGTAATATTTTAAACCTATTGGATAGTTATGCGCGGGCTTTTCTGTAGCGCGGGAATTATTCCTAAAAGATCGTCCCTGGAAGGGCTCGGGCTCTTAGCCACTGACCGTTTGGGGTCATGCTATGAGCCCGAGTATACTCGCTTATTAATAAAACCCTTGCTTTTGCATAGGACTTGGTCTCTCAGAGTTTTCCTTGGTAGGTGCGGCGTTCCAAGGCTCCCATCAGTCACCCCATCGGGTGGCCAACCCCTTACATTTGGGGCCTCGTCCGGGATCCGGGAGCCAAGGGACCCCACCTGCCTCGAGCACCCTGGACAAGACCATCCTGGTAAGTGGACGTCCTAAGTCTGATTCTGGGTGCCGGCTTCTGTAGTGACTGTCGGATCGGGGGTCGGTAGGGCGTGAGCCTCGCCCCTCTCTCCCCGACTGTGGTGGATAGACGTGTCCCTAAAAACCACAGGTCACAGCCCTGGGGGCGCCCCAGTGGTGGTGGAGATCCGGGGGATACCCGGACTTCTCCGTCTGGCGGGAGGAAGGTGCTGCAGCGCTCCTCCCAGGTCTGGCGGGAGGAAAGCGGTACCGTTTCCTCCCAGGTCTGGCGGGAGGAAAATGGTTTCGTTTCCTCCCAGGTCTGGCGGGAGGAGAGCAGTGTCTTTCCTCCCAGGTCTGGCGGGAGGAAAACGGTTTCGCTTCCTCCCAGGTCTGGCGGGAGGAAATCGGTGTCTTTCCTCCCAGGTCTGGCGGGGGGAAAACGGTTTGTTTCCTCCCAGGTCTGGCGGGAGAAAAGCGGTGTCTTTCCTCCCAGGTTGTTAGTGAAACTGTCGGGTTTTTACCAAGCTCAAATCAACCCCTAGACCCCTTGCCTCTGTCGTGTCTGTGGAAAACTCATTTAGGTGTGTTATTGTAGTTCAGTGTTCTTCTGTCTCTTCTGACTTTCTTACTGTACCCTGAGTTTCTCTCCTGCCTCACTGGCCATGGGGCAGACTCCTTCTACTCCTCTTTCTCTGACCTTTTATTCAGCAGAATGGCCGACTCCGTCTGGGGGGAGGGAGACACGACGCCTCCCTTCCTCCTTCCAAGTCGAGTGAGAAAAGTCCGGGTTCGAGTCCCGGCCTCAGGGTGAGTCCTGAGAAGACCTAGGTTTGTAACCCAGAAGCAGCAGATTAGGCCCACAAACCGAGAATTCTCTTGAGCTCATTACAGCAGTCTAAGAAAACCTGTTCGAACAAAAAATTCCAAATCCGGATTGGAAAGTGGTGAGTGTGGGGTGAGTCTGAGTGAAAGGAGGGACCGGTCCGCTTGATTGAGAGAGTGTGAAACTGTGTGAAGTAATCTCTGTCCCTATTTGTATTGTGACCTGTGTATGTTTGGTTATTGACATCATGTACCCCCAAAGAATTGCATTTCTCTCCCCTTCCCGCCTCACATAAGCTACCAGTGAGGTATTTTGGCTACTGCAGCAGAACATTGCAGTAAGTGCGCGAGAAGTTCCACCAGAAGAAGATAATCAGTGAGAATCTGCAAGAAGGTATGCTGCTCCCTTCGAAATCTCTAGGGGAACAGGGGAGGAATGTTATAACCTCTGTGTGAGTGAGTGTGTGTATGAGCACCCTGATGGGTCTTCCTATCAGGCGTGAGTCTGTGGCTCCACGACCGGCACCCATACAAAGGTATGGAGCCCGAGTGGGCTGTCTGCTAGGAAGAACATATGGTCTATGGTGGCGCTGACCTAGTGTCAGCCGAAGTCACAACTGCTAAGTCCACTACGGCTAAGTTCTTCACCAGTAGACAAGCAACTGAATGGTCTCTGTAAATCGGTACCCTCTCCTTTGTCTGTCTCGCGTCACTGTGGAGCTTGCATGGGAGGAACGGGAGGAAACTCACTAGTGAAAGATTCTAGGAGACCATATTTCCAGCAGTCCTTTTCCCTTTCTCCCCTTACTAGTGAGAAAAATGGCTAGAGCACACCCTGGAGGTCAATTAAAACGTAAACAAGGTCTCTAGCAGCTTTTGCCCCAGGCAAAAAAAAAAGGGTAAAAGGCTAGGAAGGAAAACCTCTCACCAAGACAGAAAGGCAGAATCTAGTAAGAAATTCAGCAAACATCAGCAAGGCCACAGAAGGTAGCAAGCAAGCAAGACAGAACTTTTCTTCTCCCGATCTCTTGGAAGCCCATGGCAGGTTAGGTCCAGCTCCACACACAGGTTGTGGTCGTGGTGGATGCCCGGGAGGGCCCCAGGGACACCTGTAGTATCGCGGAGATCACTGATCGAGACGCCCAGAGCGTAATGATTCTCTGAATTAGTGGCCAGCATGTGAGGGGTTAGAGTCCCCTCTGAAGTGGCCAATATGGAAGGGGTTAGGGTCCCCCTTGGGTTGCTTGTTAAAACAGTGAACCTCCAAAGCGTCTTAAGGATCTTTGTAATAACACGTGGCCTGAGTATATATCTAACATCCAGGCCTTCATGGTATTGTACCAAGCTTTGCAAAGAAAAGAAAAATGTCAGATTTGCTGTGCGGTGTCTTGAAATTAAAGGAACCAGAACAGGACCCCACACCAACTGCAGGCAGGGAACAGAGACTGGTGCAGGTGAAAACTGGACAAGGCGAGGTCCAAACTGGTGGAGCAGGGCTATTTGCCCTGGGGGACTGCCCTTCCTTTTCTCAGTCTCTCAGTTTCCTCTACCCTTCCAAAAGTGTCAAATCATAACTAATGATCAATCAATCAACTGTATATGTATGTGTGAGCGTGTGGTGGCCATCAATTGTTTGCAGTTGTCTTGTCTGTGTGAAGCGTTAAAGTGCTAAATGAAACCAAGTTGAAATCAATAGCAAATTGCTGAGCCAGGGATAGGCAATGTGTTCCAAACTGGTGTTGAACAGGAGAAATTGACATGTTCAATCTAAATCTTATGGTAAAAAAGTTAAAAGGTCTAATTGTAAACCTTTTAAGTGTTCCTGATCCCTGAAATTCTCTCTGCTCCCGAACTTGTGCTGTTTAAAAAGGGTGGGAGCTAGAGCCAGAGTCAGCAAAAAGATAAAAACTTTGTAAGATATGCAGAGCTTTACCTCATAAGTTTTGGTTAAATTCTAATGAGAAATTAGGCCGTTTTTGAAAATTAACTAAGGTACAAGAACTGTTGCAATTAAATCAAAAAAGGTCTTGTGTTTCATGAAAATTGATAGTTCAAATGTTTCTTTTATGTTGGTACATATTCGTTTATTTCTGCAATAGGGTAATCACCTCAGCCTGATAAATCTGGTAGAATTCCAGAGTAGCCCTTGCTGGAAAAAAAAAAAAAGGGAATCTCTTTAACATTCAAGGAGCTAAGAATGTTCGTTTAAATTTTGTGGCTTCTAAACAGAAAAATTAAAAGAACTGTAAAAAGTAAATGACAGCGATCAGTTTTCTTTTTCAGACTTTTTTTTAGTCTGCCCGGTATGTTATTGAGATAGTCTTAATACATGTAAGCTTTGCCAACAGGTATCAACCTAGTCTTTACCTTGAAAGTCTTAGTTATTCACAAGTGTGAAATCTTTATTGTTACTAGGTAGTAATCTTTTGGTATTTTAACTTTGCATTGTTTGTGATCCCAAAAACTGGAATTCTGAAAAAAAATTTTAAATGTTTTCTGATAATTTCTAATATGAAGTGAACCTTTGCCAGCATAAATTTAAAAGAACTTTGTGAGTGTGTCAGCCTCTTGAATATGTATGGAACTGATTTAATGTTTTAAAGTAGTTTTTGCTATGCTAGATGAAATAATAATTAGCAACCTGTTTCCAAATTTGGGAGATTAATTTGTATTGAGCTCTGTAAAATAAGGAAGCTAATACCTTTAGGGTGTAACTATAAGAAGTCTAGATAATGCATTTTAAGTAACAGAAAGATAATGAATGGAGATATCTGTGGGAAAAAGAAAGGAATTCTGTTAAAGTGAAGGCTTGTTTTTACAGGAAAGTTACAGGACAGAATGAATCTAAAGAAATGTGTAGAAGGTCGGAGAATGTTGAGTAAACAAACTATGAAACTCTTTTCTGAAGAATTGTTCTAGTACCTTTTTGGTAAAATCTATGGAAAAGACATTAGACAAACGGTATGGACTCCTGTTACAGTGCTCCTAAAATTAGTAATTAGGGTTTTGACATGAAATTAAATAAGTTAGGATACTGTTAAACTGTATGCTCTATTTCAACAGGACTTTATGCTTCTTTTAAGCAGTTCCAACAGCAATTTGTGTGCATACCGTTGTAAGTAAAATGTAATATATGCTTTTCTCTCTTTACACCTTCAGTATGTTTTTAATGGTTTACGGCACTGTGTTGGTTTGCATAAACTCAAACAAAATATTTCCTCTCTGTAATAGGGCCTAGCCCTCTTGCAGACAGGAAGGCAGTATGGGACCCCAAGGCCCTCTTCCAGGGAAAATAGAAGTCAAAGGGATTGGTCTAAATGACAGAAGCATGTAGTTAACAGGTACAGCGCAGTACCCTACAAACCTCAGGGAGACCCTAGAGGCAGGCCGGCTGAAGGAAGAACTGAAAATCATCTCTGCTGTGAAGAACAAGGAATCTGCCAATCTGTGGTGACTGACAACTGCCTGGGCCATGCAACAAGGACAGCTGCTGCAGAAGGGAATGGCTTCAGCCCCAAAGAGGGATGTTGTCACACTCTGCTCAACCCAGTGGAAAAGGCCCAAGGTCACCTGTAGCTCATCATGGAACCTGATCTTCATGGCCAAGCCTGGAGTAGCCCTGACGTGACAGGTAGAGACATTAAAATACTATGATTGGTGTTGGCATGCTCTGTCTCAGCCAATTCCCAGGACTTCTTAGTAGTAAGGGGTACCCCAAGTGGAGAGTTCTCAGTCTTGCTATGTTTATGCAAAAGAACCAGTCAGGTTTATTAAGTCATTTGACAAATTTAAAGTAAAGGTGGAGAGAAAACCATATTTCTATAACTTTTTGTAAAGATCAGATTCTAAATCTACAGAAAAGTAATTAAATAAATGTATCCAAATAGGCTTGATTTAAAGGTAACCCCATGGCTAATCCAGTTGCTTAAGTTTGCTAATAGGCCAAGGGTTTTCAAGTTAGCATCCAAATTGGTTGGATGTTTATTCTTAGTTCTATAAGTACACAGTCATTTAAAAAATTCTAAGATTCATAAGAATTTTTAAAAAGTTTTTTAATTCTTAAGCCATCATGGTACCAATACCTCATCCAGTAACATTAGGAAATAACAATTGTCCATGGGAAGGGACAAAACAGGGCAGTTTAGAGAAACTCAGAACTGTGTTTTATGTGTCATAAATCTTAAGAATCGACAGTTTGACTTTGTGCAAAAAAATTCAGATGATCAGCATATAGTCATCTATTGGTTCCTAACACATTCAGTGAGAGGGGCAAGGCTTTTCTATGTTGTACAAAAAGCCAGAAAGGTGACTTGGTGTTTCTATAAAAAAAAATCTGGACACAAAATGTTTGCTTCAATTTTGTGTTACCCTTAACACTGTGTTTTCTAAAACAGCAAAGTATTCTGCCCTCACTAGGGCAAAGAGGGACTTTTTACTCCTCCAGGGCCTAATCATTTCTAAGTAATGTTCTTAGCCTAATTGATCTGATCTTTTCTTGCAGATAATAATAACTTCAGAAAATCTGATCCATTCAGCATTGCATGGGACCCATTTGGAGATTTCACCCCTTGGACAGGCAGGGTCCTACAGTCCCTTTGTCAGCATGAAGTAGCTCCAGAAGATGGACCTTCCACCCATTTTCCCTTAAAAATATAAGGCGGTGAAATCTCTTAAAAAGAAATATGATGTGGATAAATTGACAGGAAAGGGCCCGTGGCAGTGAAGCTTAACCTAGTCTAGGAAAAGTGCTGCTTCCTACAGACCACTCTGGGATAGTGAAGAAAGCGCAGAGAGTGGTTGGAGTCTTGGTTCGCACAGTCCCCTGACTAACTACCTTGCTTTCAGCCCCTAGCCGGGCCCCTCATCATATTCTTATTAATTTTGACAGTTGGGCCTTGCCTTCTTAATAGGCTACTCACGTTCATCAGAGACAGGGTGGGTAAAGTCAAGTTGTTAGTACTCAGGCAACAGCATCAGGCCCTATGGTGTAAAGGTCTCTAATGGTCTCTAGGATTAGAGAACCCCCATAAGAAAAAGGGGAATGAAAGAATGGCCCCTCACCCACAGAACACAAAGACAGGAACCAGAGATAGCTGGTAAAATGCCAGAGGTAACTGATAAAATAATGGCTCAACCGAAAAGTAACTGATAAAATGATAGTTCGACAAGAGCACAGCAGGAAGGGCCTTAAGCAAATAATTCCAGGGAGGGCTACAAGGCAAACATTCCCGGAGGTCGCGTCTGATGTCCCCCTCTGTATTGGTACGATACCTGACTGGTGGGTGATGGTTACCTGGTGCAGAGTGATTGGCTGCCTGTGCGCAGACCTTGATGTAATATTTTAAACCTATTGGATAGTTATGCGCGGGCTTTTCTGTAGCGCGGGAATTATTCCTTAAAAGATCGTCCCTGGAAGGGCCTCGGGCTCTTAGCCACTGACCGTTTGGGGTCATGCTATGAGCCCAGTATACTCGCTTATTAATAAAACCCTTGCTTTTGCATAGGACTTGGTCTCTCAGAGTTTTCCTTGGTAGGTGCGGCGTCCCAAGGCTCCCATCAGTCACCCCATCGGGTGGCCAACCCTTACAGTATGACCGAAACCCAAATATGAACATCTTATGAACATCTTTGTAATTGTATATCTCTTGATGGTATAATAAAATATTTTTTAAATGAAAATAAAAGCTGCAAGAAGAAAGAAGCCCCCATTTTTTGCCATTTCAGCTTCCCTTTGCATTTTGCTTCTCCGTCCATTCTGTTCTCTGTTGGGCCTCAACACGTGGTGGCAGCCATCTTGGCCTAAACATGGATGGGGCCTAGCTGGGAACCCAGAGTCTGGAGTTTTTCCCTGCTCTTGGATTGTATATCAGAACCTGTGATAGTAAAGCCCTTTTTAAAACTGCGCTGGATTCCTGAGTTTTCATGCATTCCCCGCTGGCCTAGGAGGTAAAAGGGAACTGCTTCCTGGTATTGTTGGGGACCCCAGCAGCTCCCCGAGAGGTTTCTCCCTCTCTCTACTCCCCATAATAACTTCTCTCTTTAGTACCCCATCAAATCCCCATGACTTTTGCATATCAGGAGAATAACTGATACTTGATTGAATCAGAAATGCCTGATAACTTAAATGCTCTCAGCAATATTATCTAGTAGCATAGTAGCCTGAGAATTTATAAACTTAACACCAATGTTTTCTATTACCCCTAAGAGGGAAAATAATATGCCCATGGATCTGACTTATGTCTGAATTGAGATTGGATTGATTTGCATGCACTTATCATTATCTTATTGTTAAGGACCTAACAATAAAATAAAATTGACACAAAATCGTATTGTGTCAGCAGGCTGCCTATAGCATTGAAATCTTGGTTGTTGATTTTAAAAATCACCTTTGTGAATGTTGCTTCTTTGAGAAAGAATGCAAAAGTAAACACCTTGTAGGCTGATGATTTTGCCCCTCGAGCTGTTGCAGATGTGACTGTGGTGCCCAGCTCTGTCAGCAGGTGGCAGACAGGGAGACAGCTTGTCTACACCCAGGGCTCTGAGCCATGGGCCCTGGATGGCTGATGGTCTGACATAGTAAAAGACTGGGCCTGGGATTGAACCCAGAGCCACGGCAGAGCCTGGCAAGCTAACAGTGATGTATTTGATATGCCAAAAATAGTAATAATGGACCTCATTCCCAACGAATTGAGACCAATGGGAAGACAAGTGATACAAGTGACAAGGCTGATGATGTAAAACTCCTCTGTATTCAGTATCAATCAAAAGAAAATAAGATGTGAACTTTTAAATTCCTGATATCTTCATTGATAAACTCCTGGAATAGATTATTATCAGCATACATAAATACACTTTCCCTTGTTTTGTTACTGAGGTGGTTTCTTTAAAATATTTATCCAGGGGACAATAAGGGTTTAAACAGCAGAAAAAAAATATTTTCAACTATATCTCAAATTGTGTTACTTTCTTGTCAAAATTACTAGTTCATTTTCAAACCAGTTTTTATGTCTCTACTAATTTTTAAATATTTAAGGCACTGTTCATTGATCAAGTCAGCCAGCTTTTTATGTCTCTACCAATTTTTACATATTCAAGGCAAATGGAACACAATAAACTAAGACAAATAGAAATTTTATCTATGGTGGAAACTGCTTAAGAACAGGATGCATATGGCATTTATCCCTTGGACTCTCCCTGTGACATTGACTGTGAGAGCAAGGCTATATGTAAAAAACCTCATCTGTTGCAAACTACTAAAGGCAGGAATTAACAACCCCATTTTATTGAAAAGATATTAATCCCTGACAGCTAATAAGTCTTTCACAGCTAATAAGGGGGAATATTCAAAATTAGACAGAGTAGGGAAGGAGTCCCAAAAGAAAGGGAGGGCAAAGGAAGGAAGGAAAAATTGATCTGTTTCTTTAAACTACGTTTATCCGGCTCTACCCAAACAAATTGCTTTTTATTTTATTTTCTCTCCCTGTCCTTTGTTTCTAAAGAATTGTTTGTTGGAATCTCAGCGGGTCTGCCCAACCCCCTGAGCACCAACCCTGAGCACCAGTCCCTCTCCTCCGCCTGGCCACATTTTTGCTCCAACAAGATATGAAAGAAACAATGACCCAAGAGAAGCTTCGCCAAACGGCAAGCACGAGTGTGCATTGGTGGAAGGGAACAGTACTCAGAAAGGTGGTTCATAGAACAGCTATAGCAGATAAGAAGAAACTTCAGTTCTCCTTAAAGAAGTTAGGAGTGCTATAATGATCATTGTAGCAGTAACAAACTAAGGAGGCTGATGGGAATGGGGAGTGGTGGTGGGAATGGGGCACAGGTGGAGGGATGGGTGCTGGAACATTGTATGATGAAGGCCCAATAATGAACATCTTTGTACTTGTATATCTCACAGTGATATAATAAAAATTTTTATAAGCAAAGAAGTTAAGCATAAACAATGTCTCAGATATTGAAGAGGTGAATATGTTCCTAAATGAAGGAACAGTGCTCCACGTTAACAACCCGAAAGTTCAATAGCCCAGCGGATAGGGCATTTGCCTTTCACAAGGCCAACTCTGGTTCCGATCCCTGGCATCCCATATGGTCCCCTGAGCAGCACCAGGAGTAAATCCTGAGTGCAGAGCCAGAAGTAACCCCTGAGCATTGCGGGTGTGCCCAAAAAGAAAAAAAAAGGAAAGAAAGGAAGGAAGGAAGGAAGGAAGGAAGGAAGGAAGGGAAGGAAGGAAGGAAGGAAGGAAGGAAGGAAGGAAGGAAGGAAGGAAGGAAGGAAAGAAGGAAGGGAAGGGAGAGAGAGAAAAGAAAGAAAGAAAGGAAAGAAAGAAAGAAAGAAAGAAAGAAAGAAAGAAAGAAAGAAAAGAAAGAAAGAAAAGAAAGAAAGAAAGAAAGAAAGAAAGAAAGAAAGAAAGAAAGAAAGAAAGAGAAAAGAAAGAAAAGAAAGAAAGAAAGAAAGAAAGAAAGAAAGAAAGAAAGAAAGAAAGAAAGAAAGAAAGAAAGAAAGAAAGAAAGAAAGAAAGAAAGAAAGAAAGAGAAAGAAAGAAAGAAAGAAAGAAAGAAAGAAAGAAAGAAAGAAAGAAAGAAAGAAAGAAAGAAAGAAAGAAGAAGAAAGAAAGAAAGAAAGAAAGAAAGAAAGAAAGAAAGAAAGAAAGAAAGAAAGAAAGAAAGAAGAAAGAAGAAAGTTCAAGTATCCCTGGCAGCAAACTTACACCATTACAGGCCACGCTGAGACAAAGCAGCTGACAGAAATACTTCCCAGCACCTTAAACCAGCTTGGTGCAGACAGTCTGACTAGGGTAAGGAGACGGGCTGAAATTCTGCCCAAACAATGGGTGGGTGGAAAAGCACCACAAAGCACCACTTGCTATTGAGAGAAGGAGGAGGAGGAGGAGGAAATTCCACATCTCCAGGAGCATTTTGATGAAGCTTCCAAGAATGAAGTAAGCGGAATTGAGTCAACTCCTGACGAAGACAAAGCTTGAAGAAATTACTGGCAGTAGCTATTTTATATCATAACAGCATTTCAAAATTTTGTTCAAGGATCTAAAAAGATCTAGATCTAATATTTTTTAAGCCTAAGCATCTTGGACACCGCAGCTCTTTCAGGTTAAGTCATTCTTTGCAGGCAATTAAGCTAAAAAAGCCTGAAAATGAAGTTTGAAACAAAGGTTTAAAAAAAAGAATGTGTCTTTGGTAGAATGATTAAAATATAATGGGATGGAAAGAGGAAACAGAGTTCTGGGGTTATACAGAAAAAAAGTCTAGAAATTGATGGTAAGCATTTTCTTTAAAAAATTATTGAGGTACCAAATTAATGATACTGTTGATTATATTTTTCGTACATGTGTAATTCCAACACCAACCTATCACCAGAAAGCCCACTTCTTCCACCAGTCTTCAAAGGACCCATGAGCATTTTCCTTTCTGTATCCTTCTACTAAGCTGTTTTAGTGCAGTAGGAAACAATATCCGGAAGATAAGATTCTCGGTTTCTTTATAACGAATTAGCAGTGTCACTCTGAGACAATGAACTTCCTATTAGCTTTACCATCAATAAGATGAGGATTATTTTTATATTGGGGTTTCTGGGATGATTTTAAGGATGATTTTACTTCTAGAACATCACTTGATCACTTCATCACTTGAATCCTATTTTTTATCGATTTGCTCGAGCAGGTGCCAGTAACATTTCCATTTGACCCTATCACGTGCCAATGTAGCCCAATGGCATCTGGTTGCTTCAGGAATATGAAGAGCCTCAAACCGTTCCTTCATGGTCTTGACGAAGAAGTCTGACCATCTTGTAGGTGGGTGGCCATGTGATCTTTTGACATCCCGTGAGATCCAGTCAGTAACAGCTCTAGTCCAGCGGTCATCTCCAAATCGCATTACATATGGGAACATACTATGTCTAAAACTCATCAGAACCCTTGAAACTTATGGATCTTAAAAATTAATTTGATACTAAATAAAAGATTTAGAAAAAGATAATTTTGGTAAACTAGCACATAAAATGATTACTACAAATATTTATGATTCAGATAGTCTAACTCCTCAGAAAAGCATAATTGCAATTATGATTCCTTTAGTTTCCCAAGAAATTCTAGTGTGTTAAAAAATGCCCAAGGACAATATAAAATAAATATGACTTGTTGGAAAGAGAGTTGTAAAATGCTACCTTTCTTCTAAATATGTCTGCCTAATTTGCTATTACATGACAGAAACAAAGGGTATCATGAGTGAAGTAGTCAGAGAGGGGCAGAATAATCTTTCTCTTATGTGAGATATAAAGAAAAATTGTACTAGAATAACAAAGAGTCGAAGGTTACAGACCTGAGAACTGTTCCAGAGAATTGAATTTATCAAGGACCTGCCTGGGATGAGGAAATGGGAGGAAACCCTGGGATATTGGTGGAGTAAAGCAGATACTCTGGTGGAAGATGTGGTACTAGGACATTGTATGCATGAATTCTAGTGTTAGCAGTACATAAATTACTGAGACATAGAAAGAATACAGAGGATAAGGTTCATGCTTTGCATGCAGCTGATAAGGATTGCCAGGAATAAGTCCCAAGCAGAACTGGGTATTCCCCTGATTAAAAAAAACTATAAAACTACCACCAACAACACTGTATGACCAAAACCCAAACATGAACTTTTTAATTGTATATCTTTTTATTTGTATGGAGATGGGCACTGGTGGAGGGACGGGTGCTGAAACACTGTATGACCAAATCCCAAACATGAACTTTTTAATTGTATATCTCTTTATTTGTATATCTCATGGTGGTATAATAAAATACTTAAAAAAACTGAAAAAAAAACAAAAAAAAACTATAAAACTAGACACCAATATGTAAATTATGCTTTAAAGTTAAGCAGAAAAAATTTAAAAAAATATTTTATTATACTACTGTGAGATATACAATTACAAAGATGTTCATAAGATATTTATATTTGTGTTTCGGTCATACAGTGTTCCAGCA
This sequence comes from Cryptotis parvus, assembly GCA_021461705.1. Lineage (NCBI taxonomy): Eukaryota > Metazoa > Chordata > Mammalia > Eulipotyphla > Soricidae > Cryptotis > Cryptotis parvus. Next base: position 29,305 of record JAJIBD010022165.1, read on the forward strand.
CCCATCCCTCCACCAGTGCCCATTTCCCACCACCATGTTCCCAATTCCCTCCCCACTCCCCTAGCCTGCTCTATGGCAGGTTCTTTATTTCTTTCTCTTTTTCTCTATCTCTTTCTCTTTTCCTTCCCCAGAAGAAAAAATTTAATTGATTTTTTTTTGCCTGAAAAATATTTTGATGGTCATAAGATTGCTATTAAACAAACCCTGCTCATTTAGCATTTGGGACTGGTCATTCCACTGTGATCAGAGAGTTGCAATTTCCCCATCCATCAATAAATGTATTCATTATCCATTCATCTATCCACCCATGATCCATCAATTCCATCATCTATGTAATATAATAATCTGGATTGATATTTAGATTATGTCATGCTCTATATATAATAATTCACTATTGTTGATTATTTTGCACTCAAATGGTTTTTTTTTAATTTTTTTATTATACCACAGTGAGACATACAATTACAAAGGTGTTCATACTTGGTTCTTGGTAATACAGTATTCCAGCACCCATCCCTCCACCAGTGCCCCATTTCCACCACCAATGTACCCACACCCCCTCCCGCCCACCCCCAGGCTGCCTCAATGGCCGGTACCTCCCTTTCTCTCACTCAGATGGTTTTAGATTTGGTTCATAGGAATTCCTTTAAGTTGGCACTCGTTTTCTTAGGATATGTTCCATCATTTTTAAGTCATTTGCTTCAAGTCTTCTCAAATGTTTTAAAAATCAATCAGTAATGGTTATCTTCTGTTTCTAATAAACTCATTATTCACCATTTTTTAAAAACATCATTTAAAGTATCTACACTAGCTCCTCTACTAGGACAACAAAGCAGAAACTCAAAGAAAGAAAAATTATTGATGCAACTGTATTTTTAGTAGATATTATACTTTCTCTCTCTTTCTCCTTTTCTCTCTCTACCCCTTCTCCCTCACCTAACTGTGACATAATCCTACAAAGTCAGATATTAAGAATATCATTTATGTTCATGCATTTCTATTCCCTTGGTTTTCAGCACAGTACTTTCCATATATCAAATACTTATATTTGTGAACAGATGGAGTTTTTTAAAACCTTGATGTTTTATTATGTTTATTTGATGGTAGTCTAAAACATGTGCCCTTTCTTTCACATGATTATCTCTTCTCATTTTTCTGAGATCACTTCTGTTAACAGCATTGTAATTTTTTAGGACAGGGACATGATTTTTTAAAACATAGATTACCATACCACACCCTCCACTGAAGACCAATACTGCTTTACCACAGTACTGTAACTCCTTCACCCTTCGATCTCATTTCCTCAATCCCTCCATTAATCTGTTGTCTCTTTAATATAATGTATATAATGACATATCTAGACCCATAAAATTGTTAAATTCTGTATCCACTTATCATCACAATGCCTGGTATATAATAGGTGAACAATGAATGCATGTTAGTGAAAGAAATGCTGAAAGAATCAAATCAGGTTGTAGTTCAGAAAAGTTATTTCCTCCCTGCAATGAAACAGATGTAGGGTTTATAATTAGACCAGCACATCAGATATGTAAAATTCTACATTGGTCTATGGACTGTTCTCAAACTGCCTGAATTTCAATAAGAAGAATATTTCTCAGGTCTTATTTCATATTTGAGTTGAAAAGCCAATGCTTTTCTATAAAGTTCATTTCTCTGTATTTAAAACATTTAAATATTTTCCATGAGGTTATGTAATTACAACCATCCCTTCAAGAAATAAATGTGTTCTACTATAAGTAGTACTTTCATTCAGTCATTGCTGTTTATATCAATATATGTGTGTTGGATGACAGGCTTAGCTATTGTAGGAGCTTTGCTGTTTTACCCACTCACAGCTTAATCTACTTACATGTTCTTAAGCCAAGGTTCATTCTAATGAGATCTCTCTCCTATGTAAACACTGCTATAGGGTGTGGCAATTACAGAAGTCACCTTGACTCTGAATAACTTCTGACTTATTATACATCTACTAAGACTTCTATGTTTTCTAGATTGGGCACAGCTCATCTTTTTACCCACTGCACCCAGTGTGGGGCAGTTAGAATTTACCAGGAGACTAGCACCCTGGCTACATTGAGACTAAAGGAAGATTATAGGAAAGATCATACTAGTTTGTTCTCAAGCAGGCAAGTGTGACCCTTTCAATATATGGAGAACAAGATAATCAGAATCACCCTGATGCAGATAATAAAAAAAGAAGGACCTTGTGGGTACCATCTACCATCTAGATTACACGAAGCTTATGAAATTAAGATGTATTACTTTTTTACCAGTTCTCTCTCTCTCCAGAGTTTTACATAAGAGATAATCTCAGTAGAAGGGATTAGTCCTTGGCTTAACCTTTGTTTATACCTGGATTCGGGTGTGGCACCACCCTTCTACAATCTGTTTAGGGTTCTTTGTTGACACGACCCTCTCTGTCAGAGATAGGATTACTTTGGTGTATATAAGGGGACTGACTTGAGGCCCCTTCACCTTTTCCCCCTTCTTTTGGGTAGGACTCCTCTTGGATGAGATCCTCTCTCTTTGGTGGGAGACTTAAGCTCTTTTGTATGGTCTATGTTCTGACCAGAGCTAGAGTTCTTTCATTATATTGGATGGCTGTGTAAGAGCTTTTGTATTATTAAAAGCCTTTTTTGGAAATGAGCCAGACTCGTGAGGTTTCATCCATTCCCCCAGAGTCCTCAGAGGTAAAAAAGAGAACTTCTGTACTGATACTGTCGGGGACCCCAGTGGCATCCCCGATATATGTGTATAGAAAGCTTTCAAGCGAAGAACTTCGTATTTCTTCTAATTCCATGGGCAAATGTCTCACTTCTCATGTTTACCTTCTCCTTAAGATAGGGAGTATATTGCTGCTGCTTTATTCTTTCCTATGAACTCCACAGTTACAACACGGGGATTTACAATAGCAACATGTGGCCTCTTTTAACAGCATTGTTGCAGGGGAACAATGAGTATCATTGGATACAAGTAGGTGACATCTCCATTAAAATCATAAAAGATTCAGAAATGAATATTTCAGGATCAGTAATTTTACTCTCCATGAGCTAGTGGAGAGGACTATGTTTATAGTTGAGTCATTTGAACAGTTACAGGACCATTACACATACATACAGCTATTTAAGTTCTGGGGCCCAAACTTGAGGTCAATTATAAAACTAAAATATTCGATTTAATATTTCATAAAAGTTTCATATTTTGTGATTTCATCTTCAGGATAATTTTTTTCCTATTTTTTATTGAATCACCATTAAAAAGCTGTTCATGATTGGGTTTCAGTCACACAGCATTCCAACACCCATCCCTCCACCAGTGCACACCCATCCCTCCACCAGTGCACATTTCCTAACACCAATGTCCTAGTGCCCCCCTACTCACAGCCTGCCTCTGTGACAGACACTTTCTTCTCTCTCTCTCTCTCTCTCTCTCTCTCTGTCTCTCTCTCTTCTCTCTCTCTCACTCTCTCTCCTTGGACATCGTGGTTTCAATACCAACATGCATATCCCTTTACCCACCTTCAATACTTAGTTCTAGTCTAGTGTTACTATTTCCAAGTTTTAGTGTCGAAATGGTCCCTTCTCTATCTTACCTACCCCCTTCCCTGGATACACTTGTGGTAGATTCCAACCATTGATAAGTCCTCCTTGCCCCTGTTTACCCTGACCTTGAATATTAGTGCTATCATATATTTTATATCCCACAAATGAATGCAGTCATTCTATATCTGTCCTTCTCCTCTGACAGCATAATTATTTTAATATGGTTATTTGTCTTTTGAATTATCCCTTACTTTTTTCCTGAAAAGGTCGAGTCCTTTTGTTTTTGGATTTAAATGAATTTATGTAAGAAATTTTGTTACCTGATGATACCGATGTTTGAATATCCAATTCAGCATGTAACTCTACCTCTCTATTTAAAAAGCCGTTTAAATAACATCACAAATTTTAAACATGTCCCATATTTTGGAAAGTCATACTGTTTAATCTGTGTGAATTTAATTACTGGCGCCGCTCGAGCAAATCGATGAATAACGGGATTCAAGTGATCAAGTGATCAAGTGATCATACTATTTAATATTTTACTTATGTAAGATTGAGGTTGACAAAGGCAAACAATGAAATTAGTATACTTGGTCATGTCAACGAAAATAATCCTTTAAATTCTCATATATGTTTTGATTATATCAATATTGAACTAGAGATAAGTATCATAAAATAATTAATATTTCTTTCATAAAATCTCAGATTTGTTAAGAGTTCAAAAGTCACTGAGATACCACAAAAAGTTTAATTAGTAAACTTATTTTACTTCAGAATATTTCCAATAAATTATGTGCATTATTAGAGTATTAGAGCATTCTTCTTAATAAAAGGTTAACATTAAAGTTTTAAAGCACCAAAACAGTACCAGGTTATCTCCTGTTTCTTTCTGGGGGGAAAGAGGGGCAGTTTTGGTTTTTGTAACATCCAGCTATGACCAGGCCTTACTGTTGGTTTGTACTGAGGAATCTCTCTTGGTGATGCTCAGGAGATCACATGTAATGGTCAGGATCAAACCACAGGTCAGCTCTGTGCAAAGCAAATGTCTTTTCCTGCTAGACAATCTCTTAGGACCATGATTCTTGTTTTTCAATATCTGTTCTTTATTGAAAATATTTAATATAATGTTTCACTGTTGGGACAATTTCATTTTCTCTCTTTTGATTTTATAGAGTGCAAACATTCCATGAAAAAAAATTTCTTTCAATGATGAATATTAGCAATGCATCTTCAGGGTATCAAAAATCATTTAAATGTTTCAATTCATTCTAAAAAGTGAGATTTTGATTATCTGAAGAGTAAAATGGTTGAATCGTATGGTAAAAAATGGAATTAAATTTCTTGGCAATTAATATAATAATTACATTTGGATATTGATTAATAACAATTTCCATCGGAAATCTATGAAATGTTTTGATGTAATGCTATTTAAATAAAGATAAATGAATAAATAAATGTTAACTTTATTTGTTTGAGAAATCAAACTGCTAAATAAATGGCTCTAAAAGAAGATCTGGTGTTTCAGGCTTATTTTTCTAATTGCTAGTATTAGAGATAATAAGTAAAAAAAGTATTAAAAGACGGAAGAAAACTAGAAGAAAATAGACCAGAAAGGATAAAGAAATATTATGGAAGATCAGCACAAACTCATGATATAAAAAAATAATAAAGAAAAAAATGATTAGAGGAATTTGCTATCTGGAGTTCAGTAATTTATTTTTAAAAATGCTTTGATAGCAATTATAGCAAACAATGCGGAAAAGATTTTAAAAGAAAACTATTTAAAGGACAAAGCAAATTTAAAGAAATAAATGAAATTGTCATTTGTGCTAAACAATATACTTGCCAGGTTAATAGGTACCAAACTGACATTCAGCACATACTAACCTATCCCTGACTCTGAAAATAAAATTTAAAAATTAATTTACTAGTAAAATGCTAACAGTTACAAGTACAAGTAAGGACATTTCATATTAGCATTCTTGTAGCATAGGCAGCCATAGAAGAAGGGAATATGAAAAAAGCTAATTATTTCAAATTTAAGTATCCCTTGAAAAGGCTACTCACAAGACACCACTGTACTACAGATCATTGATAGTGTTGGCAAATAGTTAGTGTTTTCTTCACTCAAATATTTGATCTGTTGCCTAGAGAGATTAAATTGTTAAAAAGTAATGTTCTATTTTTATTTTTTGTAACTAAGATATTTAACTTAAAAACCAATTTTTTTTTGGTAATGATATCAGATCATTATAAAGGCGGGCTACCAGAAAGATATTTAATATTAAAATAAAATTGTTTTTAATATAAATTTTGGAATGACCCAAATTTCATTATGGCTAGTGTAAATATCTTGCAGTGTTTTATATTCAAAGTAAACATGGCTGAAAATGGAAGGGAAGTTGTGGGCACTGGCCTACAAATCAGAAGCTGAGTTCAATCCATAACTTCTATGATGACTTGATATGAGGCCAGGGAAAATTTCTCACAGAAACACTGACACCACCCTTAATATAGAAGTCCAAGAGAAATATCTGTTGGGCTTATTCAATGTTAGTCATAATTATATCAATCATGAGAAGTTCATGGGCTGTTTCATTTTTTTATCAGGTGTGATGATAAAGTTTAATGAATTTTATTATAAAAATTAATGTTCTTACTATTTACATAAATTGCAATATTTGCATAGAAATATAATTTTTCTTATTATGAAATAATTATTGTCCTTTTGGGGGACCAAAAAGGATAGTACAAGGGTTAAACTTTATGCTTTGCATGCAGCTGATCCCCATTCAATACCTGACACCAAATGACCTCCTGAAAATTACTGAGCTCAGGCCTGGAATCTCACAAGCAATACGGGATAACTCAGAGGGTGCCATAAGGCTTGAGCATCACTACATCCTCAAATCCACTCTCTAAGTCTTCTGATGGTTTTTTATATCAACTGTTATTTAGACTTATAAATTTATGACTTAGAAATTAAATAGTGTATCCTAGAGACCGAAAACCACATAGCAGAAATGCTATCTGTACTTCTTTATTCATCGCTGTGCTGTTCACAATAGCTAGAATATGGAAATAACCTAAGTGCCCAAGAACAGAGGACTGGCTAAAGAACTCTGGTACAACTACGATGGAATACTATGCAGCTGTCAGAAAAGACGAAATTGTGAAATTTGCCTGCAAATGGATGGACATGGAGTGAAATTAGTCAGAAGGAAAAAGACAGATATAGAATGACTGCATTCATTAATGGGATATAAATATATACCAGTGTTTAACTGAGTGTGGGCAATGGTAATGTCAGACTAGAACTCACCATTGAAAATACACAAAGAGACTTAAGTGATAAACTCTAAATATCTGCAGGGCTAGCCACAATGTGTAAAACAGGAGGAGAGAAATGCAGAGACAGAGAGAGAGAGAGAGAGAGAAGGAGAGGAAAAGGGGTACCTGCTAGTAAGGCAGGCCTGTAGTGGGTGGGAGGGGTGTGGGGTATACTGGTGGTGGTGATGGGGCACTGGTGGAGGGATGGGTGCTGGAATACTATATTACCAAGAACCAATTATGAACACCTTTGTAATTGTATGTTTCACTGTGTATAAGAAAAAAAATTTTAAATAAATTAAATAGTGGACAAATTATAAAATTCCGATTATATAGAACCAGAGCAATAATAGCAGATAGAGCACTTGCCCTGCATACCTCCAACCCTGGTTTTTGGCACCCTGATGGTCCTCTGAACCCTTCCAGGAGTGATAACTGAGTGTGGAGTCAGGAGAAAGCCCTGAGCTCCACTGTGTGTGAATCCCCTGCCCCCAAAATAAAAGAAAATTCAAATTATATTTTTACATACTCACAGAGTAGGGAGATAAATAGGCAACGCTAATACCGGGAAAAGATAAAAGATGAGAGAGAGAAGCCCCAAGAGCATCATTAGGGAATATCTAACCAATCTAAGGATGGCAATTGAAGCATGTAGCGCCTACCATTGTTTGTGAATTCTGCAGCTGCAAAATAATCTGACCCTAAAATTACCTTAAATCCCCAAATCTATACTTGCAGTGATTCCTGGTCATTCACAGATATGTGTAGAGTACCAAAAGTTTTGAGTGTTTGGGCTCACACATTTCACAGTGAAGTTGACAAAGATTATGCATTGTGTCCTTGTTTCAGAAGCCAGAGCAGAAAATAGGTGGAAGATTGTGAAGGGTTATGATCACAGTGCAAGACACTCCAATTCAAGAAGTTAGGGTAGATTTTATTCACAACTCTGGTGCCAGTTAGTGAGATGAGCTCAAGCAAGTCACTAAAATCAACCTCATTTTCTCTTTTGAAAAAAAAAACCCTATCAGAATGTGTTTGTTTTTGAATTTAAGTTTATAAACTATGTGGAATATATATGTGTTATGTATGCATACATACATATATATGTATGTACATAAGCATATATGTTTCCCCTAGGAAATAGAACAGTATTTTGTCATGTAGAAAAGCAGAATAGTAGCAATATTATAGATCATAATGAAAACTAATAACAAAAATGTGTTCTAAAGAATGAGTTATTCAAGAAAGATTTCAAAAGCCAGTTATAACTATTTTTAAATAACTTTAAATAAAAACTGCAGGATGGAAAACTTCACCTTTGAGGAAGAAAGTGGTGAAATATAACACCTAAAAAGTAAACCTGTACTAAATAATAAAGCATTCTAAGATCGTGAAATGGAACCACTAGGAATTTGTACAATGGGTACTGAATGACTGTAAGTACAAAAGCAGAAAAACCATTGTTTTAACACAGGATAGTTATTGAAAAAAATTTCTGTCAATGAGGTGTTTGAGGTTTAGCGATAGAGATGGTATCCTTAAGAAAAAAGAAAATAAAGAAAGCAAAATTGAATAGTTCTTTAGAGGGCATAAGAAAATTTAACATAAAGTAGAAAAATAGGTCTTCCCTTAAGGAAATCACTATGAATCTCAAATAACAGGACAAAGAAAGGCACAGAAGGAAAAAGACAGATATAAAATGACTGCATTTGCGTGATATAAATATATATATTTATATTTTTATATGTATATGTATGTGTATATGTATATATTTTATATATATACATATATAAGCACATATATATATATATATATATATATATATATATATACCCCATACCATGAGGTCAGTCATTCTCAACATTTAGACTCCACAGCTCTTCCGAGCTCCACCCAAGCGAAAATCTGATCTTTCCCTGTTGAGTTTCATCAGTAAATGCTCGAGATTTACTGATGAAACGAGCCTTCTACTGAGAGTATACCACCTACAGGGCAGAGCTTGGCAAGCTACCCATGTTATATTTGATATGCCAAAAACAGTAACAATTATGAACGTGAACCTTATCAGGTTCTTGATAAGGAAGTCTGACCATCTTGTAGGTAGGTGGCCAAGCGATCTTTTGACATCCTGTGGAATCGAATCGGTTACGGCTCTAGTCCAGCGGTCGTCTCCAGATCGCATTATATGACCAGCCCATCTGATTTTTGATGCCTGGCAAACGAGACTGCATCCTTGATTTTAGAAATGCCATGGAGGTCAGAACTCCGGATTCCTTCTCACTTGAGTGAGGTGGAGGTGTGATATTCCAAGCATGGCTCTTTCGATTCCTCTTTGGGAGACCCGAATAGCATTCTCATCCTGCTTTCATAGGGCCCAGGTCTCTGAGGCATATGTTAATGCAGGGAGAATGGTAGAGTCGCAGAGATGTTCCCAGAGCTGAAGGTTCTTTGTCCTTTTGGCTATTTCTTTGATATTTTTGAAGGCAGTCCATGCCGTTCTTTTCCTCCTGCGCAGCTCAGGTTTTAGGTCATTCATCATGTTAACTTCTCGACCTAGGTACACATAACTCCTGCATTCAGAGATGTTTGTTCCACTGAGAGTGAATGGGGCCTCTGGAACTAGTTCATTTTTCATGGCCATAGATTACAGAAATAACAATGTCAAGGAAGGGGTGGGGGACAATGGAAGAGGGAAGAAAGATAAAGCCAACATGATAAAATAGAAGCACCAGTCAGGAGCCTTAGATACTATGGTGCTGTAGAGATGAAGTAACTGTGTACATCAAAACAATTAGAACGCTATTGATGCAGCAGGAGCAGAAGTGTGGAGCACCAGGCCACTTTATCTCTGCCCTTGGAAGAGGTAAACAATCACAATGTAGAATGGGATGGCTAAGAGGGAGATCTAAGAGGGAAGTTTAGCTCTTCTCTTTCTCTCTCTCTGCCTCTCTCTTTCTGTCTCTCTGTCTGTCTCTGTCTCTTTCTCTCTCTCTCTTTCTCTATCTCTCTCCACTCTGGACTCTCCTCTCACCTCTAGAATTAGGCATGGTGGAGTACCCAGATGGAGGGCCCAGTACAGGCGTAAGCCACTCTGGACCAGACAGGGGCACAATACAGGCAGGGCTCAGATGCCCAGGAAAGCTTAGGAAAGGCAGGGCCTGACAGCCCAGGTAGTTACAAGGCACTAAGCTCAGGAGTTTCATGCATGTGCACACGGCCACGGCCAGAGATGAGGAAAGCAAGAAAAGGACACAGGAACTGCTAGGGGTACAGTTGGGAGGCCCAGTGATAAGATACTGAGCACATGAATCTCACCCATGTGCATGCGGCCATAGTGATATATTGAGGAAAGTGTACACGAAATAGAGTGGCGCAGGGTCAGGACATGGATGTTGTTCAAGGGAGACGAGTAGACGACATAGGACAGGACTGGTGACATCAATCATAGGTAAAGGAGAGACCCGGACATGTGGGGAGAGACTCAGACCCATCTACCTTTATAAAATAAAATCTAATTTTTCATCTACCATGTTTTGCATGCAAGTCTTTCACACAATTCTCAAGAAACCACCAGTGCAGGAAAATCCCCTTTCACACTACACTGCTATAAACATGTGAACTAAACCATAGTTCAATCAAAATAAGGATATTGTTAATGAGGCACTGTGGAGATGTAGGAGGGAACCTTGAAACACTGTTGAACCTACTGGTGGTAGAGTTGTGATTGGAACACTGGGCGCTGAAAATTTTGTTATAGAATGCTTTGTAAATCTTATGACACCTAAAATTTTTAAAGATGTTTTTCTTTATGAAACAACATATTCAATTATAAATTCTATGAGCTTTTCTATAAAAATATTTGCACCATAATAAATACAGCCTAAATGTTCCTCTCAGTCTGACTAAATTTTAGACTTTATAGGCCTTTCACAGCCTCTTTTTTTGTTTTAAAAAATTCTTTAGAAAATTTCTAGCTTTTTCTTGAGTTTATTTGATATTTTCTCTTACCTGTCATTCATTTTACAATCCAAAATGTCTCAGAGACTTGAGAGCCAACCCTTGGGAATATAAGTATAAAGCGAAACATCATTCCTACCTTTCGTGGCCTGATCTCTGGTGCAGCAGCTTCTCCAGCTGTAGAACAATTAACAAACTTTTCTTAGCAGTTATGTAAATTAAATGCATGTTAAAAAAGCATAACAATATGATACATATTTACATATGCCAACTGTCTAATAAATATTAGCTATTATTTGAAATTTGTTAGAAGTCGTGCTTAAATCTTATTTAAGGCGAGCTATCTCTCATATTTCAAAAAGACCCATTATTAATAGCAGACTTAAGAAATGTAATTCCTTTTAAAAAATTGCTTTTCACACACTTCCTTTCTAAATATCGTAGTATTAAAACAAGAGGGAGATTTCCCTGCCAAAGGATATCCCAGCTCTTTGTGCTCTCAACACAAACATGCACAGCACAAGATCTTGTGCCCAGCATAACAATTTTACCCCCAACTCTCCTTATGTTTTTTTTCACCGCTAAATTGGTGCACTTTCTGTTTGACTTGTCAAAGTTAATTAAGAAGAAGCTTGACTTAGCCCTTTAGTCCTTGAAATATGCAATGTCTTCATTTTAATTATTTTCTCTTTCATTTTATAATGGAAAAGGCAGGGAGAAAGAATTGAAAGCTGGGAAAAGATTGGGTTGGAGACGGAATGAGTATGAGCAAGCAATGGTAGCCCTTAGTTTAGCCTGGGAACCAGTACTGGTGTAATGTTTAGCTTAAAACATTCTTCATGTATGTAGCTGCCCAGTTTTCCCAGCACCACTTGTTGAAGAGGCTTTCCTTCCTCCATTTCATACTTTTTACTCCTTTATCAAAGATTAATTGTTCATGTATTTGAGGTTGGTTGTCAGGATACTCAACTCTATTCCATATATTCACAGGTCTGTTTTTATTCCAAAACCATGCTGTTTAAATTACCACTGCTTTGTAGTAGAGTTTGAGGTTGGGAAAGGTGATGCCTCCCATCTTCTTTTTCCATTTGCATGACATAAACACACACATATGTATGTATGTATATATATATATATATATATATATACATACATATGTGTGTACATATTATGATACCAATATCCAAGGTCAAGCGAAACATGTAACAGGAGGTCATGTCAAAGGTGGAAACTATCACAAACGTGTGGGAGTCAGAGGCTAGGTAAGACAGAGAATGGAACAGTATGCTAATAATTGTTGAAAGTTCTGATACCAACCTAGAACTGAGCATTAAATACAGAAAAAAGATACACATGACAACCTCTTAATGTATGTATTGTAATCTACAATGTGGAAGGGAAGGAAGAGAGAGAGCAAGAGAGAGAGAGAGATAAAGAGAAAGAAATTAAGAAACCTGCCACATAGGCAGGCTAGGGAGCGGGAGGGAACCGGGGACATTGGTGGTAGAAAATGGGGATTGGTGGAGGGATGGGTGCTGGAACACTGTATGACCAAAACCCAAATATGAACATCTTATGAATATCTTTGTAACTATATATCTCACGGTGGTATAATAAAATATTAAAATAAGAAGAAAAACATTCTTCATGTAGACTCCAAAGTCAGAATGATTGGATTCAAATGTGGTGATATGAGTCATATGATCCTGTGAAAATGACTTATTTTTCTACTCCTTTGTTTTATAATATATAATGAACAACAAAAATATTCATAATGAGCCAGGTCAGGGAGATAACACACATGTCAAATACATGCATTTTTGAGGTCACTGCTAAATCCCCATCAGGTCAGATGTGCCCAGTGTCCCCTGGAGTACCTCAGAGCCTTCAATGGCACCACAGGCTTAGGGGTAGCATTGACCTGTCCTACGTATTTACCTAAGAATTGTGGGGAATAGTCCCCAAAGTCATAGAGTGAGGAGACCCTAAAACTAATCAAAATTAATTTAAAAAATAATCCAGAGCATGGGGTCATTGTGCAAAGTTAATTAGCATATTATAGAAAACATTGGAAAATAAAACTGACCCATGTCAGCTTTTATCACTAATCTAAATGAAACCCCTGCCAACATTTTTCCCTATTCCATGCTAAACTCCCTAATGCTTTCTGGTGAATCCTTTATTTAAAATGAATACTCAGAATGATTATTATATGCTGAACTGAAAACCTTGAAGCTCTTACAAACCTTGAACTCCTACAAACCCTCACACAAACCATATGAGTGACAATTCTCATTCATTGTTTCTCTCACTAAAAGCAGAATTAGAACTGGTCAGTGGTCCCAAACCAGGTATGGAGCTGGTAGTCAGAAAAAGATAACCTATTTACTATGCAAATTTCTGTAAACCTGAAGTACTTTCTAAACTTTTAGGCAAATTATATGTGTGAGGTGGTAGGAGTGTTAGCTAACAATATTGTGTCATTCATAGTAATATAGAAATGTATCAAACCAAATGTATGTCAAAGCCAACCATATGTCAATTTTTAAATGATATTCATACATATATATATATATTGAAAGAATTACAGCAATGTTTGGGGACAATGGCATGTCTGGTAGTGCTTGGGCTTGGATTATGGCCACCAAATTCATGGTAGGTGGTTCTCTATGGGTGTCAAAAACCAAACACAGGCCTCGTGCATGCAAATAATATGCTGTGCCACTTGAACCACATCACTGGCCTCTCAAAATAGTTTTCCTTACCTGGTTCTTAAACAATAGGACTAACAGGATATCCTCAGTGCACGTAGCAGTATAGGTATTAAACTCAAAGCCCAACACTTGCTTTGGGCAGTTTTCAAAGCCACCAAACCTCTATAGAGTCCCTCAAAAATATCTTCCAACTACCAATCTCACCAGTGAATGATATTTGCATGTGAACACAAATTTGAGAAGAAATGTATGGAGAGGGCCTGTGACTCTGCCTCTGGTGCTTTGTATATGCTACTCCAGACTCAGATATTCATGGACTCTGGACTTCTCTTTAGGTGTAGATCTGGTGTGGGTCTCCTGATAGGGCATATGGAAAGCAACCATGAAAAAATCCTCCCATCATTGATTTTGACTAGAAACACTGATTGTTTATGGTGGAATCACTGACCTTGCCAAAGCAGGTAGGACATTGACCCTATGTATGAGTTCCTCTTTAGTGGTTTTGCAGATATAGGTGCTTATCATAAGTCTCAGGATCTCAGGAGTATTGGGGTTTTCCTTGCTACAACTGGAACCACCTGGTTGGCGTTATGGAAAAAATTAGACTTTTGCAACCCTACAGAGTTAATGTGTACCAGTCTAATTAAGGAAGCCAGTTTGCTAATGGTTACCAAACTTGGAATAAAATGAACCCTCTCTGTCACAGCCACGTCCCAGCATAGACTCATAAAGGATTTTTAAACTTCCACCATTTTCAGTGTATTAAGAGAAACACGAAAGCATTTTTTACACTTTCAGACAATTGTTATTTTTTTAAACAAAGGTGGAAACTAAAAGTGATACTGAAATTTGTAGAAAAAGTAATCAGACATTTTCTTTCCAGAAACTGGAGATTATTAGTACAGAGGTCTCACACAGTTTGCTTCCTGTATACTGATATTTTTTCTTCTTTATAGATTGGTAATGTCTCAAGGAGAAGTAATGTTAGAGATCAATCTTGGGGTCTTAAGACTCCATGCACACTACTCAGAACGCAGTATAAAAATTATACCGCTGAATATCTATTCTTTTGATCTTCGAACATAGACCTATTTTGAAATTATGTTAAATGCAGTTATTAATAAAAATTTATTACAAATATTAAAAAAGAATAACTATACTATTGAAATCAATGAAATTTTTTACTACCCTAAAGCACAATTTAAGAGGATGAGTTTGCGTACTAATAGTCTCCTTTCTCTGTTTCCTCAGCTCCAGAATTTTTAAGATGTTAAGATAGAATGGAAGTTTTTCTCTCCTAAACCTTCATACAGGAGCTCTGCTCCATAAGTTGATCAACCTGTATTAATATCATTAAATGGTCTTCATATTACAGACGAATAATTGTGCTTCTCTGACTCTAAAACCCACGTTACAAACGATACAAAAGATATGCAAGCAGATGACAAAGACAAACGCAAATTCCTAAAATATTCCCACAACAGACTTAACACCAGGAGAACTTTAACTATTACACTTTGACAGCTGCCTTCTGCTGTCTTGCCCATCCTCAGAAGCCTTCCCAGTTTCTGTGGGAGCACCTGTAAGTCCACCCACTCCTATTTCCAACCCTTGGTGAAAGGATCTTGGACTCAACCCTCTCCCACCATCATGGAAGCCACCTCCCTGGAACTCTTGGTTGGCATAAGCATGACTGATAACTCTCCTCTTCAGACTTGACATGGCACTTACCTCTGGCTGTGAACACACAGGCTCAGAGATAACCCTGTCTCCAGTGAATTTGTGCTCTAGTAACTCTTCCCTTGCTCAACTATCCCACAGAGGGGGAAAAGAAGAGACTCAAAAGGCTAGGATGGTAGTAAGAAATCATAATCCCCAAAATCACAGCCAGAAGAGAGGCAGGGCCAGTGATATTTAAAGCAGTCCTGTAGATTACACTCAGAATTCATAACAACAAACCAGAAACAATTATGCTCAATAAGGAAGGATAAAGCTAACATTATCATTGCTCTAACTTTCTTAGAGAGCTCACTGGGGCAGGGGAGAGGGACTACAAAGATCCATCACCCCAAGACGAGATCTAGTATATGCAATAGGGAAGGCACCAAGAAAATCACCAAGGTTAAAAAGTGAAGATAATAGCTCAGAAGGTTCCGACAGCACCAACTTACTTCATTACTTCATCAGCTCTCAGAAACCAACAAGTATCATTAACGAGCTCAAAGAAATAAAGATAAAGGTACCAGAAAGTATGAGACTATAAATGAACAAAAAAAAGGCAAACAATAAAAAGTGACGAAATGAAGGGTTTGGTAGGTGAAATTTAAAAAAAAAACTGAATGGAAGAGTGTGGCAGAGTAACAGCAAATGAAGGAAAAAATAATAATCATGTTCCAAGATGTGATGCAGGAAGCATTAAGAAAACAACATACATGGGGCTGACTCCAGTTTGATTCCATGCATCACATATGAAACTCTTAGCACCTCCAAGAGTGATCCCTGAACACAGTCAGAAGTAAGCACTGAGCATCAACAGTCGTGGCTAAAAAAAAAAAAATAGAATATATAGTCACCTCTTTCACTTCCCCAACAATAACAGAGCTGCCAATTGTCCAAATTATCACTTCCAAGCACTTACTTTCCCACACCTGATCAATTATTCAACAACCAGTTAGTTTCTATTCAAACGAGATTAATTCAACTAATATTAACACAAATGATAACTACCAATTATTAATTGAATTCTACTAGTGATATCACTTCTATTTATTATAGGATGAACAAACTTGTTGAACCTTCTACAACCTCCATTTACATCTCCTACAGAGTTTCAGGAAGTTTGGGAAGGCCGAGCTCCTTATGAGCAAACACTGTAATTACTAATTTCCATTATTTAACAAAATCATCTTTTTTTTTCCCTGCAACGGGGAGAAAAGGTTGCAAAGTTTAAGAACAGAACTCCCAGAACGACCACCAACTGGGAAATCTTTGGCACCATTGCAGCAACATGGGAAGATACCATCATTGATGACATCGATGAAGAATACAACCGACTGGTTCAGCACCTCCATGATTGTGCGAAGAATGCCGAGAGAGAGAAAGACAAAAAAAGGACGGCTTGTCTTCAGAAACTCTTGAGCTCATTCGCCAACGTAGCAAGGCGTGAGCCTCAGGAGACCAAATGCTAACGTCCAAGCTTGCTAAACAGTGCAGAGAAGTGATAAAAGAAGACCTCAAAGACAGAAGAGCAGAAATACTAAAAGATGCAGCAGAAGCTGGGAAAAGCATTCGCACTGCCCGCCTGTCCTTCGCCAACTATAAGATCAAGATGACTACCCTCTGACGCCCTGATGGATCTATCACATCTTTCAGAAAGTCAATGGAGAAGATTATCCAGGACTTCTACTCAAATCTCTTTGATAGCCACATCAACCTGCCCACATACCAAATTCCACAGGATGGATATGTCATTCCCAACGTTCTCCCTTCTGAAATCCGACATGCCATCTCGTTGGTAAAGAAGTGAACAGCACCAGGCCCAGAAAAAGTCAGACCCGAACACCTGAAGAATCTGCCATCGGTACTCATCAATACACTAGCTCTACTCTTCACAGGCTACCTGTCCGAATGCAAGGTGCCCTCCCAAAGGAAAACCAGCAGGACAGTTCTACTGTTCAAGAAGGGAGACATTCACGACATCGGCAACTATCGCCCAATCTGCCTGTTGTCTGTCATCTACAAGCTGTTTACACGAGTCATCCTGAACAGGATTAGCAGAACACTAGATGAAGGACAACCATGCGAGCAAGCAGGCTTCCGGAAAGGATTCAGCACAATCGACCATATCCACATGGTAACCAAGCTCATTGAGGTTTGTAGGGAGTACAAGATGCCGCTCTGTCTCACGTTCATTGATTTACAGAAAGCCTTTGATTCTGTGGAGATTGAAGCAGTCATCGAAGCCTTAGCCAAGCAGGGTGTTCAAACCCAATACATCAAGATCCTTCGTGAGCTGTATTGTGGTTTCACCACCAGGATCTCACCATTCTACGAAGAAGTGATCACTAATGTGAAAAGAGGGGGTTCGACAGGGTGATACCATTTCACCAAAACTCTTCAGCACCACCCTCGAGAACATCATGCAACAATTAGAATGGGAAGGAATGGGAGTGAAGATAGATGGTCGGCAACTACAGCACCTCCGTTTCGCTGATGACATCGTTCTAATAACATCAAACATTAGCCAAGCAGCACAAATGCTGGCTGACTTCAACCGAGAATGTGGAAAGATAGGTCTACAGCTGAATCTAAAGAGAACAATGTTCATGAAAAATGAACTAGTTCCAGAGGCCCCATTCACTCACAATGGAACAAACATCTCTGAATGCAGCAGTTATGTGTACCTAGGTCGAGAAATCAACATGATGAACGACCTAAAACCTGAGTTGTGCAGGAGGAAGAGAGCGGCGTGGAATGCCTTCAAAGGCATCGAAGAAATAGCTAAAAAGGACAAAGAACCTCCGGCTCGGTCACATCTCTTTGACTCCACCGTTCTCCCTGCATTAACATATGCCTCAGAGACCTGGGCCCTACGAAAGCAGGATGAGAATGCTATTAGGGTCTCCCAGAGAGGAATCGAAAGAGCTATGCTTGGAATATCACGCCTCACTCAAGTGAGAGAAGGAATCCGCAGTTCTGACCTCTGTCGCTATTCCAGAATCAGGGACGCTGTCTTGTTTGCCAAGGCATCGAAAATCAGATGGGCTGGACATGTAATGCGATTTGGAGACAACCGCTGGACTAGAGCCATTACCGACTGGATCCCACGGGATGTCAAAAGATCATGTGGCCGCCCACCTACAAGATGGTCAGACTTCCTTGTAAAGACACTGAAGGAACGATTTGAGGCTCTTCGTATTCCTGAATCAACCAGATGCCATTTGGCTACATTGGCACGTGATAGGGTCCAATGGAAGTGTTACTGGCGCCCGCTAGAGCAAATCGATGAATGACGGGATTCAAGTGATCAAGTGATCAAGTGATCTTTATTCAATGTCTTGCCCCAAGGAATACTTCTCCCACTCATTCTTTGCTTTTACCATGTTCTAATTTTCACTGAGAATACTTGGAGAGAAAATGTCATAGAGATTCACAGTGTTGTCTCATATTAAAAATACTAAGGAGTCGACTATTCATCGTAAAACATGGATAGTAGCTTCTCAGATCTAGGCTTCTAAAATTAGCAGAAGGGCCATAAATGTGATGATTAGAGTCATTCAGAGTCATTCATGATCTCAATTGGCAAGGTTCAATAAAAGATTCCAAATTATAGAGCTCCCTTCTAACTTCCCATTGAATTGAAGTTTTTGGAGGATAAAAGATGCAATGGGTACTAGTGAAACTTCAAAGTGCAACATAAATAGGTGACAAAACAGATGTGCCTATGGAGACTTTAAAAGAATGACAGCAATAGTAAAATAAAACAACATCTTTATGAGAAGTAAAACTATAATCAATTGTTGGATGACAGGCTTAGCTAGTCTGAGAGCTTTGCTGTTTTACCCACTCACAGCTTAATCTACTTACAAGTTGAAAAGCCAAGGTTCATTCTAATGAATCTCTCTTCTACATAAACACTGCTAGAGGGTGTGGCAGTTACAGAAGTCACCTTGACTCTGAATAACTTCTGACTTATTATACATCTCCTAAGACTTCTATGTTTTCTAGATTGGGCACAGCTCCTCTTTATACCCACTGCATCCTGCTTGGGACAGTTCTAAATTACCAAGAGAATTGGTGGTGGAAATGGGACACTGGTGGAGGGATGGGTGCTGGAATACTGTATTACCAAGAACCAATTGTGAACACCTTTGTAATTGTATGTCTCAATGTGGTATAATAAAAAATTAAAAAAAAATTACCAAGAGATTACCACCCTGGCTAAATTGAGACTATCGTTAAGATTATAGGAAGGATCATACTAGTTTGCCCTCACACAGGCGAGTGTGACCCTTTCAGTATACGGAGAACAAGATACTCAGAATCACCCTGGTGCAGATAATAATAATAAGGACCTTGTGGGTACCTTCTAGAATAAATGAAGCACATGAAATTAAGATGCCTTACTTTATACCAGCCCCCTCTCTCCAGTGTTTTACATAAGAGATAATCTCTAAAAATGGGATTAGTCCTTGGCATAATCCCTTGTTTATCCAAGGGATTATGTATATTATAATACCGGCACCACCCTTTTTCAAGCTATTTAAGGTTCTTTTTTGACAGGACACTTCCCGGTCAGAGATAGGATTACTTTGGTGTACATAAGGGGACTGATTTGAGGCCTCTGCCCCATTTTGTCCTGCTCCTTCTTTTGGGTAGGACTCCTCTCGGGTGAGACCCTCTCTCGTTGGTGGGAGACTTAGGCTCTCTTGTATGATCTAAGTTCTGACCATAGCTAGAGTTCTTTCACTGTATTGGATTGTGGTGGTAGAGCTTTGTACTATTAAAAGCCTTTTTGGAACTCTGCCCGACTAGTGAGTTTTCATCCACTCCCCGGCGGCGGCCTTGGAGGTAGAACAGAACTTCTGTCCTGATACTGTCGGGGGACCCCTGTGGCTCCCCTACAATGCATGACTTCCATTGCCTCTAACATAAATTGTTTACTTAGTCTTATCCATGAATATGAATTTTACTTTACACTAAGTAAACTAAACATCTTTTTCCTGACTTGTAGTGATTCATAATTCATAAAAACAAAAATATAAGATGGCAAGAATACTTTTTGTATTATGTAAAACAAAGAATAAATGTTTACCCTATTTAAATGTTTTAAGTCTCTTTATACTTATATTTGGCCATAAAAATTATTTTGGTCTTACTTTTTGTGAGGCGAACGTGATAACCGCTACACTACGGAAACCGGCTGGTCTTACTTTTTTGTTACACAAAATATACTAAATTTTTTCTATTAATGTATTTGTTCTGACATTTGTCAATGCATTAATGCTATTACCCTCTGTAAACATATTTTAAATGATATATATGATTAGAAATATTATGGCTTATTTAATATGAAAATATATGAATTATATCATTTTATACATATCATATATATTGTATAATGTTAGTTTCTATTAGTTCATATGCATTAATTAATATTAGTTCATATATAAAGACATTCATAAATACCCCTTCTTTATAAGAGTAACCAGTTTTTACTTTTACTACAAAACAATGTTACTCAAGGAAACACGAAAAATGAATACTGCTCAATAAATGCATTAAAAGGGTTGTTTGGTCAATTAAAGACCAAATAACCATCTGGCAAATGAATCCTTCAGATTCTCATTATTTAGGCATTGTGTAGGTGTTTCTTTGAAGTTTCAGCTTCAAGAGCATTTTCTCCAGTTCCTTAAAAAAATATTTTTACCTTAATTCCTAAAAAAGTCAGTGGCTAAAATTTTGTAACATGCCTGGAAACCACTAGAAGCAACAACAGATTTGGAAATCCCTAGTGTCACTTCAGACTGAATCACTCAGTTGTTTTTTGCTGTTGTATAGTCATTGCCTTCAGGTTCAGTGATGAATGGATGATGGAGTCACTCTAACGCTTTACAAAATCTATGCTTGAAGTGGCAGCCAAGGTCAAAAGATGAAGCTGGCTGTGTCTCTGCACCCTAGTGTACTGTTCCCTGTTCTTTCAGGGGGCTCTGGGGAGGCCCTTCGATGTGGGGGGGCAGGCTTAGCATCAATTCATTCTTTTTCCTACACTCCCACTCAAGACACATTGTTGCCTTGTTTCCATGCTAAACTCATATGTTCTGGTCACCATGTCATACATGCCACCCATACTCAGTGCCAGGATTGAAAAAAGTGATTTTGCTTGGCTGAGTTACTACGCATCTATTAAAAAAAATGTAAAAAATATAGTCTGATTCAATCATTCCATTTCTTAGAAGTGTTAGTTACTGAGAAGTATATTTTGGCTCCAATGTATATTAACAAGGAAATCTATGCTTGTGGTGACCTGCTCTGAATGGGCCCCATTCTTACAGAAAGTCTATTATACCAGAGGAGGGAAAAAAGCCTGATAAGTTGGGAGAGTAATTCATAGCGAAGGATGTGCTGACAGCTCTGAATGAATAGCTTTCCTCCTCGAGGGCTCCAACTCTGTGGACCCCCCACACTCAGAGAACTTACTCACTCACCAGAATCCCAGAACAGCAGTCACATCCAACCAAGTCCTGGAAGTGATTACAGAACTCTTTCCTGAGAAAGCAGTCTTTCAACTGGTTGCACATGGTATTTTTTTTAACAAAGAAATAGAAGGGATGAAATTTTCAGACTCCAGGTTTTAATATATCTCCGATTTCACTATCTACAATAGCTTTCTGTGTTTAGTACAGGATATGTAGGATGGAGCCACCCTGATAGACCAGGTATGAGTTCTTCAAATGCAGACTTAAAGCATGATATCAACAATGAACTAATATTAGATGTGATCACACAGAAGTTTATCACAACAGCAAAATAGAGAGATGAAGGATACAAACACGATTAGGGGTTATTTTTGTGGATGGGATCCAAGACCTATTTCACTGATAAGTCTGGGTAACACATGACAATATATTAAGTTTACCTAAACCATTGTTTTAGGAAAAATGGGTCACATCTTCCTAAATCTAGGCAGATGACTTTTCACTGATTTTATTTTATTTTTGCCTTATGTATTCTTTGGGATATTTGTTCTAAGGTGTCAAAATCCTTTCTTTTCTTCATAAGCTCTAAAATATCCTTTTGAGTTTCACCCATACCATCATACATTAGCTAAATTCTTTTGAGCACCTGGACTCTTCTGGAATGTGGATAATCAACCAACCAATAGATAAAAAATCTGTTTTCTGAAGCCAAAGTCCAATAAGGGGTGCAGTTAGACAATATATATATATATATATTTGCTTTTAGGGTCACATTCGGAAATGTTCAGGGGTTATCCCTGGCTCTGCACTCAAGAATTACTACTGGCCATGCTCAGGGGGGGAGGAACCATATGGGATCCTGGGGATTGTACCCGGGTCAGCTGTCTGCAAGGAAAATGCCCCATCTGCTGTACTATCACTCCAACCCCTCAGGTAATGTATTTTATAGCTAAGCAAATATATGTGAAATGTCAGACTGCATAGGTATTGTGGTGATAAAAAGAACCAGGTGAATGCTGATACCAGGGTCACAACTTACCCCAAGGTTACTAGGAAACCCTCATTGATCATTTCATATCTGAGCAAAAACTTGAATAAAAAGGAGTATAAAGGGGAAATCAAGCTTAAAGACAAGTTCTGAACACAGTGAATATGTTCTTGGTAGAGGGAATGCCAAGAGCTGAAACTTAGGGAAAAATTACTGAGCATGTATCTGGAGTAAAGTGGAGCAAGGTGGGAGGCATGAGGTGTAACAAAATATATTAAACAGGACGTTTCTGCCAACCTAAAACTGAGCATTAAACACAGGAAGTAAGATACACATGATGACCTCTAAATGTATGTACTGAAATCCACGATGAGTAAGAGAAGGAAGAGAGAGATAGAGAAAGAAATAATGAACTGGCCATAGAGGCAGGGTAGGGGGTGGGGGGATGGAATCGGGGTTGTTGGTGGTGGGAAAAGGGCACTGGTGGAGGGATGGGTGCTGGAACACTGTATGACCGAAACCCAAATATGAACATCTTTGTAATTGTATATCTGAGGGTGGTATAATAAAAATATTAAATTTAAAAAATAGCTAGGGGCTACTGGGAAAGACAGCCCATGGCAAGATACCTAGATTGTATTAACACTTCATCTGCCAAATAGCAAACCAAAAAAATTTGCAATGCTGCTAAAAAGAGCAAAACAAAACAGGACCTTTCTGAATCCTTCCTTTCCAATATCCTTCAGACTTCAATGGCATTCATTAAACAAAAAGTACTAGAATTCTCAAGTAAGGAATAAAATAAGAAAAGATAAATTTCTAATGAAAACACAGGTTGTGTTTGAAGGCTGAATAGCTTGAAGGTCTGAAGAAACTATTAATTAGGAGAAGAGAAATGTTTCCAACTGATTCTGGTTGAGTTTGGTACTTGTGGTACAATGTAGAGCTCAATCTCAGCCATAGGTGTTTGATGATAAACTAAAACAGTTCAGTATTTATATAGAGTACTTCATGTAGTTTACTCATTTATGAGTGTTTCACTCAACTGTTAAGAGGTTAGTTTGCTATTTTATGATTAGATTAAAAACTTCTAATTTTAATTCCAAGGACTATCTCAAGATCCTTAAAACTATCATAGTAATTACTAGGGAGTCAATCCTAGATGTTAGTTTTATATCAGACTAAGTGGGGAAGACAGGGAGAGTGGAAGAGTAAGCATAGGATAGAACCCATGAAGCAAAAACATCTGTATTCCCTTCCTTCTTCAACTTTGGATGAAGAGAACCATGAGACAGAACCAGGGGTAACAGAGATAGCATGTGGATTCATAGCATACGAGTTGACAGCATATCTTTCAACTCTCTTAACCTAGATCCGTGCATCACCTGCTTCACAAGCACACCAGCTCAACCAACAAATTACTCTTCATAGATTGTTTGCAAAGGCAGGTGAGAAGCAAGGAACAATACACATACATAACTCCAGAGGGACCAATGTTGACATTATTATTAATATCCTAGAAATGAGTACCATAGCTTCTATATGATCACATACTGTTTGTTAATATCATATTAAAGCTTTGTAAGAACAGTACACATTTGTTAGAAAGTTAAACCAAAAGAAGATTGATTTTGGCAGTCAGTCCAATCACTAACTCAGAGGCTTAGGAAAGTAATGGCTCCAATAAGCTGAGTTACATTTCTAAACACAGGTACACAATGGCAAACCATTTTTCATTCCGTATTCTTCCTGATCAAGGCAGTATTTACAAGAAGCAATAACCAACAAGCCTTTGTGTGCATTGCACCAATTTTTTTATTCATCTTTGAGAAGACTTGTTTCTTTAATGCCGACATAGTGAAATTTAATTTGATGAGAAATTGTAGAGAATCTGCTGCATTTAAGAACTATAACATCACAAATTACAAGTGACAAAGTGTGTGAAATCTGCCTGCATATGTGCTAACACCTTCATTTGACACAGAACTTTGTTTCATATGTTTTTCAAAACATGGATCTAGAAAGCTGAGTGAAAATTATGTACTTTTCTGGTATTTTGTTCTTTCCAGTGCATGGACTCTGAATAAAGATTGGCACATGATAAGCATGGAAAATAATACAAAATAAAGAACAATCTCTTACAAAAATATTTGGGGAAAACATTAAATGAGTCAAAATGGAAAACTTAGGCTTGGAGTGCAATGATGGGATCATGAAGTGTCCTGATTTGATTTTTGTTTTCCTCACACTTTCCCGATGATAATTAATGGTGCACAAGGCAATAGACTAAACTTTTAATGAGATGCCAAGTTGTAAATCTGTCCTCTAATAAAGAAGATGCTGGAAACCTTACCGATGGCATATGAAGCAAGAATTAGTAAGATGATGCACACTGGTGGGAACTTGGATCTAAAACAAATTAGTGTAAACCCATTTTTGATTGGTTATTCTCTGTGTCTAGGGAACTTTGTATCCTCTGGCCATTGAACTAGTATAAGGATTTGGTGTGGGCACTGAAAAATTAACATCTGATTAAAATATCAGA
Source organism: Cryptotis parvus (assembly GCA_021461705.1). Taxonomy (NCBI): domain Eukaryota; kingdom Metazoa; phylum Chordata; class Mammalia; order Eulipotyphla; family Soricidae; genus Cryptotis; species Cryptotis parvus. Next base: position 54,600 of record JAJIBD010022165.1, read on the forward strand.
TGCTTATTGAAATTTTTCATTTTAAGTTTGTGCTTTGGAGGGTTATTTTCCTGAAACAATCTCTGATGATTTTTAAGACTCCAGAAACTAAGAGTTCTAATTCATGAGATTTAGTGTGGTTGCTTTAACATTCTTGAATAAAAATTGAAATATTTTTCCAACATAGTGTGGGTTCTTCAGATTCTGATATGTTTTCCTTGAGGACAACTGTAATTAAATGCAGTTAAATTTAAGAAAATGGCCACAGTCCTTACTAATAAAGTTATCAGGTTTCTCCTATTGTTGGGTGACTGGAATAACTACACTGGTTAGTTTTGTTGTTTTAAATTTTTCCAGCTCAGTATTTGTCAACTTTGTGTGTGTTTGTGTGTGTGTGTTGTTTTAAAAGAGATCTTGGTTTCACTGACAAGACCTTTTTTTGTTTTTATTTGTTCCTATATCACTGATTTTCTCTCTTTTGTTTTACTTTTATTTTTTATTGAATCACCATGAGATACACAGTTACAAAGTTGTTCATATTGAGTTTCATGATGTTCCAACACTTGTCCCTCCACCAGTGTACCTTTTCAATCACCAGTTTCCCTCCTAGCCCCACCCTCAGCTTGCCTCTATGACAGACACTTTCTTCTCTCTTCTTTCTCTCTCTTCTCTTCTCTTCTCTTCTCTTCTCTCTCTCTTCTCTTCTCTTCTCTTCTCTCTCTCTCTCCTCTCCTCTCCTCTCCTCTCCTCTCCTCTCCTCTCCTCTCCTCTCCTCTCCTTTTTTCTTCTCTTATCTTCACTTCTCTTCTCTTCTCTCTCTCTGTCTCTCTCTCTTTCTCATTAATTTCTTTCTTGCCAATGGAGCAAAATCATTGAAAATACCTCTTTTCCATGAGGTTTATATCCTAGAAAGTTTATATCCTAGAGATTTAGAGAGTTCTGTCTATGTTCGTCTTACAGTATATTGTGGATTGAGGCTAACTTTTTAGTTCATTTTGTTTTGTTTGGGGCCACACCCAGTGCTGCTCAGGACTTTACTCCTGGCTCTGTACTCTCCTGGATTTCCTGGCTGACTCAAGGGATCATATGGATTGAGCCTAGATAGGTCACATAGTAGACAAATGCCCTACCTGCTGTACTACAGATCCTTTGATCTTTAATTCTGAGGTCTTTAATACACTTTGAAATAACTACTGTGTATATTGTGATATATAAATCCTAATTATTATTTATTATTTTTGCACATGGCTCTCCAACACTATTTTCCCAACCCTATATTTTAAGGAGCAATCTCATGTTTCCAGTTCTTTTGATATAGATTAACTAGTAGAAGCACACTTAAAGAAGGAAAGGTTATAAGAGTTCAAGGGAGCCGAAGCAATAGCCCAGCGGTAGGGCGTTTGCCTTGCACGCAACTGGCCTGTGCCAGCCTGGGTTTGATCCCGGCATCCCATATGGTCCCCAGCACCGCCAGGAGTAATTCCTGAGTGCAGAGCCAGTAGTAACCCCTGAGCGTCTCCAGGTATGACCCAAAAATAAAAAAAAGAGCTCAAGCCTTTGAGTTTGAGTCAGTTTTACCAGCCTGTAAAGCCTGTAGCTACATTTATTTGGATTGGATTGTCTCTTACCTGCCTTTCTGGATTGATTGGGTATTTGGTCAGTTGTCTCATTGACTGTTTGATTTTATAAGATGAAGTTCTGGTTAAATTATAACTTGAAGGCACTGGAGCAATAGTGCAGTGGGTAGGGTGTTTGCCTTGCATGCAACTGACCCAGGTTTGATTCTCAGCATCCCATATGGTCCCCCAAGCACCTCCAGGAGTAATTCCTGAGTGCAAAGCCAGGAGCAACCCCTGAGCATCATCAGGTAGGACAAAAAAAATATAACTTGAAAGTTATTTTCTGTAGTGAAAATTCAGAAGAAAATATAAAGTCTACTACATCCCTAATATGTACTCAGCAAAGTATAAAATAATATGTATATTTTCAGAAAAAAAATTTAAAAATTCTTAAGATACCAGCATATTTAGATTAATTCTGTTGAAAATGCACTGGTTCTTAAATTGAAAGGACAATGGATGTTCCTGAGAGACACAAGAAAAGCCACGAGAACTAGTTCCATAGAAATATCCATGTTAGGCATTAAATTCTCTGGATGGTTTATGGAGTAGTATGTCAACCTTAAGCCAGAGTACACAATGAAGAACGCAAATTATTATTGTGTTCAAGTCCAGGATTTGTTGGAAACATTAGTTATATAGACCAGTAAGCAATCTGTTAGAGTGATTATTAAGTAGGGAGCAAGTAAATAATTGGGAATTCAATGCAACTTGAATTTAATATAGATGTGCTGGTCACTATTATTCCCAAATTATTACAGGAATACTAAAACCTAGAAAGAATGTGCAACATTTCTAAGTTTTTTTTTTTGCTTTTTTTTTTTGGGGAGGGTCACACCCAGCAATGCTCAGGGGTTTCTCCTGGCTCTGCACTCAGGAATTACTCCTAGCAGTGCTCGTGGGATCATATGGGATGCCGGGGATCGAACCCATGCCGGCATGAGCCGGCGCGTGCAAGGCAAACGCCTTACCGCTGGGCTATCACTCCGGCCCCACATTTCTAAATTTAAAGCTAGGGTTCTAACATAAGTATTGGTGTCAATGGATGGACCTACTGTACCAGTTGTACCTCACTTTATAAACAGAGTCACTATATCAGCATATTCATTGGGGAATAAAATGCTCTTTTGATGAAAAGGAAGGAGTGAGGCCAACCTAGTGGTGCTCAGGGGACAATATGCAATGCTAGGAGCAAACAGTGCTGGGTTTAACCCATTATTATCTTCTTGGTCCTGAGAAAAATATACTTTTAATAGCAAGTTCTTATTAAATATTTCACGAACATGGGAATATGTATAGAGGAATATTTTTTGAATGGTATCACAGAATGAACAGTTATGATATGAAATAACTAGAAACTGTTATGATTCAAAGAAAATTCTTCCATGTGCTTTTTAAATTCTATTTTGAATACATGCCAAAGCAGGACATATAGGACAGTTGGCATGACATTGCTCCTACATCAGCACAGATTCACAACTTTCGTGTCACAGAATTTCAGCATGAAAATTAGAAAACATACAGGAAAGATGTGCTGCCCTCCAAGTAATGCAATTGCCTATATTTGGGAATTTTGATATCCTATTAAGTATCCCAGGAGACTTAGTAACTAGCACACTACACTGACAAAGTGAACGGCAAATGTTTTAGTTTGAATTATTTTGCTTCCAGCATGGTTTCTTGAAACAATAATGATTTTACAACCGTTTAATGTGTCAGTAGGCTGACAAAAAATGTTTTCTCAGCTGTGTTAAGTGACAAGATCAGTTCCACATGCTTATCACAGAGACTGTGATTTATGATTCATGAAGCAAATTTGATATTTTCTTCCACTTGAAACACATTCTTAACATTTGTAGTTGTGAGACTATTTGTGTAATAAAATATATTACTCCCTAAAAAAGCTTTTAAAAATAACTATATCAAAGTAGGAATAAAATCTTCAAATATTTTATTTCTTTCGATTCCAGGATGCGTTATTTCTTTATGAAGAAAATAAGACTATTAGAGTGAAATTTTGAAGCCTATCTGCTCAGATCAGCTGAGAAACTAGAAAACCTGCTTTAAGAAAAAGTATTCATGGTCCAGAGCGATTGTCCAGAGGGCAGGGTGTTTGCCTTGTATGTGGCTGACCTGGGTTTGATTCCCTGCATCCCATATGGTCCCTAAGCACCACCAGGAAATATTCCTAAATGCAGAGCCTGTAATAATCCCTGAACATTGCTGACTGTGACCCAAAAAGCCAGAAAAAAAGGTATTCATTTGGTTCATATACTGTCAACAAAGCAACCACCAAATACTAATAGATAAAAATATATTGGTTTTGAGAACATATTTCCAGATACTCCTAATGGTCAATGAAATAGATCAGATTATAATTCTACCATAGATAAGGCAGAACTTGCCTAAATTTCTCCCATGCAATTAGATGTAGTTTGTTTTTATGAACTAAACAATCCCTAGACTACTGGAAGCGAAATGCCTGAGAGACATATTCATCCCTGAATCACTGCCTTAAGCAATGAGGTGATGTATTACTGCACCCTATGAGGTGCAGAATACAGGTACACCCGGCAGAGCAGAAACCAGCTTTCCCCCCGTTGAACCCCCTGCATTCCATGGACCACGAGAGCAACTTCCGACCCGAGTCCACCATCCCGATGGAGCCCTCGGAGGAGCCCAGAGGAACCCCCACACCTTGCTGGCAGCCATCTTCACAATCCACAGTCTGCAGCAGGTAAGATCTCCACCCAGCAAACTAATCCAGTCTCCAGCCCCCCAGATTAATCCAGTCTCCAGCCTGGCTTGTCAGAAACCCAGCCTACAAGGACCCACCACGCAGAGACCCGCCCTTCAGAGGAGAGTATTTCAAGCACAGGAATGCTTGAGCCTAAGACATAGGCACACCCGGCAGAGCAGAAACCAGCTTTCCCGTTGCGCACGCGGTGGCGCCAGCATATTACCTCCAAATTACCGTAAATATTCAACCCACCCCTCTGAGAGAGTCCCACAAATTAATGAGAATATAGCGCCCACATGGCAGAGCCTGGCAAGCTGTCCGATGCGTATTCGATATGCCAAATCCAGTAACAGAAATGTTTATTTTCCTGACCCCAAAAGAGCCCTTAATACGGCAGCAGTAAGAAAGGCAAACAAGCAGTGCCAGACAAAATTTCATGGCCATCCTAGGCTGCCAAAACGAAGAAGGACTAAAATGACTGTCTGTACTTTCAATGCACGTACACTGGCATCGGAAGCATATATTGAGGATCTGATGCTGCAAGCAAAAAAGATCAAGTACGACATCATTGGTCTGACTGAGACGAGGAGGCGCCAGTTGCATCATGCTGTATTTGACACAGGAGAAGAATTGTTCCTTGGAACATGCGACGAAAGAGGCATCGGTGGCGTTGGTGTCCTTGTCAACACGAACATGGCCATAAACATTGATTCATTTGAATGCCTTACAAACCGAATAGGATGATTACACTTGAAGAGATGTGGCCCACTGCCAGCAATTTCTATCTTCATTGTTGATGCACCAACATCCACATACAAAGAAGATGAAATTGAGAAATTCTACATGGAATTGGAGGAGTTCTATAAAAAAGATCACACCTTCTACAAGATCATAGTCGGTGATTTTAATGCCAAGATAGGACCAAGAAGATCGGCTGAAGAACTCCATATCGGGACCCATGGCCTAGAATGGAACGAACAGGGTGAGAGACTATCTGAGTTCATCATGTCCACCAAGACCATTCATGGGAACTCACAGTTCCAGAAAGCTGAAGCAAAACGTTGGACATGGGAATCTCCTGGCGGACAGTTCCACAATGAAATTGACCACATCATCTTCAATCGACGGTTTTGTCTGACCGATGTAGCTGTCGTCCCCAAATTCCAAACAGGATCAGACCACCGTCTCCTTCGTGCAAAATTCTACTTCCCGCAACAGGGAGAAAAGGCTGCAAAGTTTAAGAAGAGAACTCCCAGAACGACCACCAACTGGGAACTCTTTGGCACCATTGCAGCAACATGGGGAAGATACCATCATTGACGACATCGATGAAGAATACAACCGACTGGTTCAAAGCCTCCATGATTGTGCGAAGAATGCTGAGAGAGAGAAAGACACAAAAGGACGCCTGTCTTCAGAAACTCTCGAGCTCATTCGCCAACGTGGCAAGGCGCGAGCCTCAGGAGACCAAATGCTAACATCCAAGCTTGCAAAACAGTGCAGAGAAGCGATAAAAGAAGACCTCAAAGACAGAAGGAGAAGAAATACTGGAAGATGCAGCAGAAGCCGGGAAAAGCATTCGCACTGCCCGCCTTTCCTTTGCCAACTATAAGACCAAGATGACTGCCCTCCGACGCCCTGATGGATCCATCACATCTTCCAGAAAGGCAATGGAGAAGATTATCCAGGACTTCTACTCAAATCTCTTTGATAGCCACATCCACCTGCCCACATACCAAATTCCACAGGATGGATATGTCATTCCCAACGTTCTCCCTTCTGAAATCCGACATGCCATCTCGTCAGTAAAGAAGGGAACAGCACCAGGCCCAGACAAAGTCAGACCCGAACACCTGAAGAATCTGCCATCGGTACTCATCAATACACTAGCTCGGCTCTTCACACGCTACCTGTCCGAATGCAAGGTGCCCTCCCAATGGAAAACCAGCAGGACAGTTCTACTGTTCAAGAAGGGAGACATTCACTACATCGGCAACTATCGCCCCATCTGCCTGTTGTCTGTCATCTACAAGCTGTTTACATGAGTCATCCTGAACAGGATTAGCAGAACATTAGATGAAGTACAACCATGTGAGCAAGCAGGCTTCCGGAAAGGATTCAGCACAATCGACCATATCCACATGGTAACCAAGCTCATTGAGGTTTGTAGGGAGTACAAGATGCCACTCTGTCTCACGTTCATTGATTTACAGAAAGCCTTTGATTCTGTGGAGACTGAAGCAGTCATCGAAGCCCTAGCCAAACAGGGTGTTCAAACCCAATACATCAAGATCCTTCGTGAACTGTATTACGGATTCACCACCAGGATCTCACCATTCTACAAAGAAGTGATCATTAATGTGAAAAGAGGGGTTCGACAGGGTGATACCATTTCACCAAAACTCTTCAGCACCACCCTCGAGAACATCATGCAACAATTAGAATGGGAAGGAATGGGAGTGAAGATAGATGGTCGGCAACTACACCACCTCCGCTTCGCTGATGACATCGTTCTAATAACACCAAATATTAGCCAAGCAGCACAAATGCTGGCTGACTTTGACCGAGAATGTGGAAAGATAGGTCTACAGCTCAATCTAAAAGAAAACTATGTTCATGAAGAATGAACTAGTTCCAGAGGCCCCATTCACTCTCAATGGAACAAACATCTCTGAATGCAGCAGTTATGTGTACCTAGGTCGAGAAATCAACATGATGAACGACCTAAAACCTGAGCTGTGCAGGGAGGAAGAGAGCGGCATGGAATGCCTTCAAAGGCATGAAAGAAGAAATAGCTAAAAGGACAAAGAACCTCTGGCTCTGGGCACATCTCTTTGACTCCACCGTTCTCCCTGCATTAACATACGCCTCAGAGACCTGGGCCTCTACGAAAGTAGGATGAGAATGCTATTCGGGTCTCCCAGAGAGGAATTGAAAGAGCTATGCTTGGAATATCACGCCTCACTCAAGTGAGAGAAGGAATCCCGAGTTCTGACCTCTGTCGCTATCCCAGAATCAGGGATGCTGTCTCGTTTGCCAAGGCATCGAAAATCAGATGGGCTGGACATGTAATGCGATTTGGAGACAACCGCTGGACTAGAGCCATTACCAACTGGATCCCACAGGATATCAAAAGATTATGTGGCCGCCCACCTACAAGATTGTCAGACTTCCTTGTAAAGACCCTGAAGGAACTGTTTGAGGCTCTTCATATTCCTGAATCAACCAGATGCCATTGGGCTACATTGGCACGTGATAGGGTCCAATGGAAATGTTACTGGCGCCCGGCTCAAGCATATCGATGAATAACGGGATTCAAGTGATCAAGTGATCAAGTGATGAGGTGCAGTAACAAAGGGACCAAGAGATAGTATAGAGGTTACAGTCACTTTTCTTGCATGTAGCTCACTGCATTTTGATCCTCAGTACTGCAGAAATTCCCTGCGCTCCAACAGGCATTACCCCTGAGTAGAGAAGCAGGAATAAGCCCCGAGCACCATCAGATGTGACAAAATCAAGCCCCATACCAAAGAAGACAGGAAGAGAAAGTGTGAGAGAGGGAGGGAGTAAGGGAGGCAAGAATCAGGGAGACAGCTCAAAAGGCTGGAGTGCATATATTTAATGGATTTGATACCAGGCAGGAACTCCAGGAGTGACCTATGAGCTCTAAACTGGGACTAGCTGTAGCCCTGAGTACTGCCCTATGTGCTGCTCCCTAAGAAAAATGAAGCAAGAGACCTAGTGACCTCATGGACAACCTAAGGAAACAGATATATTTCTGTCTGATTAATTTGAGTACAAATTCACATTGAATTTAAAAAATATATAATAGGGAGCAAAGAATATAGCTGCACTCTTGATAACTAAAATTAAAACCCCTTACAAAGCCCTGAGGACAATGGCAAGGTTAAATAGTTCTGTTTGCATTTGAGGAGGAAGTTAAGTGGAGGGTATTGTTTTCAAACATAGTCTATACATGTTGCAGGTTATAAACATGTCTTGTGACCTCCAGTCTAATGCTAACATTGATTATCACTAAGAAATCAAAAGTAATTTTTGTCATTGGCTTTGTTTCTAAGTATACAGCTAAAATCCATTTGAGTCTGTGTTTCATTTGTTCTTATATTAAAAGTAAATATATGATTTCTCAGTGAACATGTTACGAACATTTAGTAGTCAATAATATGTGATGAATGCATGGTGAAATACCACTACTATTATATTTCCCAAGTTATATCTAGATAATGCTCATATTGTCATCAAGGAGTAAGATGATATAAGTTATTTTAATAGATTATATTAAAAATATAATCTATTATATTTTATTATATTACATTAAATTTATTATATTATATTAAAATTTTAATATAAATATAATATAAATGTTAACATTAAAATGTTACTGTAAATGAAACTGTGGTTCATCTACACTATGGAATACTATGCAGCTGTCAGAAAAGATGAAATTATGAAATTTACCTGCAAATGAATGGACATGGACTATCATGCTGAGTGAAATTAGTCAGAAGGAAAAGGACAGATATAGAATGACTGCATTCAAACAGTGAAAGAGAAGAAAGGGACATTAAAGAAACTATCCCATTCACAATTGTGCCGCAGAAAATCAAATACCTAGGAATCAGTTTGACAAAGAATGTAAAGGATCTCTACAAAGAAAACTACAAAACATTACTTCAGGAAATAAAAGAGGACCTGAGGAAATGGAGACACATTCCCTTCTCATGGATTGGAAGGATTAACATTATCAAAATGGTAATACTCCCTAGAGCTTTATACAGATTCAATGCGGTCCCTATAAAGATACCCATGATGTTCTTCAAAGAAATTGAACAAATGCTCCTGAAATTTGTATGGAATAATAACCCCCACGAATAGCTAAAGCAATCCTTGGGAAAAAGAAGATGGGAGGTATCACTTTCCCCAACCTCAAGCTCTACTACAGAGCAATTGTAATTAAGACAGTATGGTATTGGTATAAAGACAGACCCGTAGACCTATGGAATATAACTGAATATCCTGAAACACACTCTCAAATATACAACCACTTAATCTTCGATAAAGGAGCAAAAAAATATTAAGTGGAGCAAAGAAAGCCTCTTCGACAAATGGTGCTGGGAAAACTGGGCAGCTACGTGTAAAAAATGAACTTAGACCTCCTTCTAACGCCATGCACAAAAGTCAGATCAAAATGGATTGTAGATTTCAACATCAGACATGAATCTATAAGGTACATCGAAGAAAACATAGGAGAAACGCTCTACGACATCGAAACGAAAAGTATTTTTAAAGAGGACACACCACTGACCAAGCAAATGGAAGAAATGATAAACAAATGGGATTATATCAAATTGAAAAGCTTCTGCACCTCAAAAAGAAACGGTGACCAAGATACAAAGACAGTCCACAGAGTGGGAAAGGATATTCACCCAATACCCATCTGACAAGGGGTTAATATCCAGGATATATCAGGCACTGGTAGCCCTTCACAAGAAAAAAAACAGCCAACCCCATCAAAAAATGGGGAGAAGAAATGAACAGAAGCTTCCAAAAAGAAGAAATTCAAATGGCCAAAAGGTATATGAAAAGTGCTCTTCATCTTTAATCATCAGGGAGATGCAAATCAAAACAACAATGAGGTACCATCTCACACCACAGAGACTGGCACCCATAAAAACAGCAAGGACAACCAGTGTTGGAGTGGATGTGGGGAAAAAGGGACTCTCATCCACTGTTGGTGGGAGTGCCGACTGGTACAGCCCTTTTGGAAAACAATATGGGCATTCCTCCGAAAACTAGACATTGAGCTCCCATTTGATCCAGCAATAGCACTCCTGGGAATACACCCGAGACCGAAAAACACATAGCAGAAACACTATCTGTACTTCTTTATTCATCTCTGCGCTATTCACTATAGCTAGATTCTGGAAACAACCCTAAATGCCCGAGAACATAGGACTGGCTAAAGAAACTGTGGCTCATCTACACTGTGGAATACTATGCAGCTGTCAGAAAAGATGAAATTATGAAATTTACCTGCAAATGGATGGACATGGAGACTATCATGCTGAGTGAAATTAGTCAGAAGGAAAAGGATAGATATAGAATGACTGCATTCATTAATAGGATATAAATAGATACCAGTGTATCTATTTATACACTTAATGATTAAAGATGAAGAGCACTTTTTCATGTACCTTTTGGCCATTTGAATTTCTTCTTTTTTTTCTTCTTTTTGGAAGCTTCTGTTCATTTTCTCTCCCCAAATTTCAAATGTGTGAAATGGTAATGGCAGATTAAAACTCACCATTGAATATACACAAAGAGACTTAAGTGATAAACTCTAAATATCTGCAGGACTAGCCACAATGTGTAAAAGAAGAGGGAGAGAGATGCAGAGACAGAGAGAGAGAAACTGAGAGAGAAAGAGAGGAAACTGGGGTACCTGCTATTGAGGCAGCCTGGGGGGTGGCGGGAGGGTGGGGTACATTGGTGATGGAAATGGGGCACTGGTGGAGGGATGCGTGCTGGAATACTGTATTACCAAGAACCAATTATGGACACCTTTGTAATTGTATGTCTCACGGTGGTATAATAAAAAAATTTTTTTTAAAAATATATCACTATCAATATCTTCCCGTTCATCATCGATTTGCTCGAGCGGGCCCCAGTAACATCTCCATATGTCCTGTCTCATGCTAGTAGAGCCCAAGGTCATCTGCTTGCTCCAGGAACATAAAGAGCCTCAATCTATTCGAATGAGGTCTATAATTGTTATTGGTATTTGGCATATCAAATACTCTAAATTTCTGCAGGGCTAGCCACAATGTGTGCTTGTGTGCCCAGCTGCTCACAAGGCGCCCAGGAGGGATGGCAGGTTCTAGACCTGGCCCGCCACCCCAGCAGAGCCTTGCAACAAGCCAGATGACCCCACTCGCCAAGGGCCTCCATTTTCTACATCCGGACTTCTCTCTCGTCAGAACTCCACCCAGCAGACCAGCCTATCACAGTCTGGCTCGCCGCGACCACTGCGGCCACGCGGTTCATCAATAAATGCTGGACTTAGAGATGACTACAAGAGTATGCTACCTGCATGGCAGAGCCTGTCAAGCTACCCATGTTGTATTTGATATGCCAAAAAAACTATATAATCTATTATATTTTTCTTATATTACATTAAATTTATTACATTATATTAAAATGTTTCTTATATTATATTAAATTATTATTAAATTAATATTAAATATATATTAAATTTCTTCTATTATATTAAATTAAATATATAATCTATTATATTTCTTCCTATAGGTGTTAAACCTATAGGAAGATTTCCATATATGAAACCCATTGGAAGATTTTCAAGCCATAGGAAGATTTTCAAAAGTATAATGGAAATGTGAGAGGTTGGAAGAGTATGCCTTTGATACACCTTAGAAGCACTGATAGTCATCTATAGCGTTCTAATATAAAGCTGTCACAAAGACACATGTTCTGGATTATCTGGTTGATCTACCATCACTTCTTACTTGAAGATGAAAAAATAATAGTAGCTACAGAAAATGCATACTGATTCACTGTAGGGACTAAGTTTATTCTCAGAAACAATTCATGGGGCTGGAGAGATAGCACTGCTGGGAGTGGGATTGCCTGGCACATGGCTGACCTGGGTTATATCCCCGGCATCCCAAATGGTCCCCCAAGCAGTGCCAGGAGTAATTCCTGAGGGAAGAGCCAGGACTAACCCCTGAGCATTGCCAGGAGTGATCCGAAAAAAAGGAAAACCAACCTGGTTCGATCCCCAGCACCCCATATGGTTCCCCAAGCACAGCCATGAGTAATTCCTAAGTGCAGAACCAGGAATAACTCCTAAGGATTACTAAGTGTGACCCAAAAAAACAAGAAGAAAGAAAGAAAGAAAAGAAAGAAAGAAAGAAAGAAAGAAAGAAAGAAAGAAAGAAAGAAAGAAAGAAAGAAAGAAAGAAAGAAAGAAAGAAAGAAAGAAAGAAAGAAAGAAAGAAAGAAAGAAAGAAAGAAAGAAAGAAAGAAAGAAAGAAAGAAAGAAAGAAAGAAAGAAAGAAAGAAAGAAAGAAAGAAAGAAAGAAAAGAAAGAAAGAGAGAAAGAAAGAAACAAGCAAATCATTTTTACTGTCATATTTACATTTGAATTTTTTTAAATTTTTCATTATTCTTCTGTGTGATACACAATTACAAAACGCTCATGATTGGGTTTCAGTAATACATTGTTCCAGCATCTGCCCCTCCAGCAGTGCCTTATTCCCACCACCAATCCCAAACTCCTTCCCACCTCCCCTAGCCTGCCTCTATAGCAGGCACTTTACCTTTTCTTCTCTGTCTCTCTCTTTCTCTCTGTTTCTCTCTCTCTTTCTCTCTCTCATATACACTAAAGCAGTCACAATACCAAACATTAATAAAAATAAATAACTGTATTTTGAAAAATTCTATAAAGTATATATTCTTATTCGCAGTTGATATAAGGAGAAAAATAGCAAAAATGTGAAATAATTTAATAATTTGCTAGTACATGCAACTTGTGTCTAAGTTATCACATAAACCAAATTTGACTACAAAGACAATTTAAGTATTTCCCTACAGTAATGGCAATAGGTTAATCTTAAAGAAAATTTAAGATTGCTTTGAAAGAAAACTATATTTTATGCTATACCATATGGATAAGAAGAAAAGGCATTTCAGACAGCGGGCATAGTTTATACTCCTGAGCACAACTCTTTGGGTTAACCTAAACAAGAAAAATGGAAATCAAACCTACAATATTAATGTTGAGAATTCAAGGAGAGAGCTCAACTGGTCTAGTACATGCTTAGCTCAGAGATCAAGTTTGTGATCTTTCCAGGGTCACCTGGCACTGCATGGCACCAACCCCAAGCATGATCAGAGGTAACCCTAGTGCCGTCCAGCATGGCTGGAGAGGACCAGACCTCCAGCACTCAACTAAGCACCATCATCAGGTTAACAGTATCAGACCAAACATTGCCAAGTAATGTGAGCCTGACCTCTTCATCCAGCACCTCCAGAAATGGCCCTTACAAAACAAAAACAATATTATAAAGGTTAAAGTCCATGTATAAAATGTTAGCCCTGTTTAAAAAGAAAAGTGTACATATGACGTTAGACCTATGTTTAACACTTATTTGTAGTTTGCAATAGCATTTATAAATAAATTACAAACGATTACAAATTAAATGGATTGGTAATTCTCATCTTCACCTTTCCCAAGGACCAGGCAAGAAGTAATAACATTGAATTAAGATGAAATAACTCTGAAAAAGCATCAATCAGAAATCATTGGAAAATATATTATTGGGGAGCCCTAAAACAGTGAGGAAGCTCCCCTTGCCTGGGGAGACATAAAGAAAACAACATTTCCACAGCACAAAATGGGCAAGATTTTACTAGAATTAGATCAGAACCCACAATATCAACATGGAGGGGCATACTGTTGAATCATCTGCTTCTCTGAGAAAAAAGTAAAGTCAGATGGGGCTTAGGATGTAGAGAAGAAATTTTTGCAAATGGTAGAGGAATTCAGACAAGCCACTTATGGATAAGACAAACCTCACTGATTAAACACAGAAAGTCAGACATACACAGAATTTCAACAACTGAAAGGACAAGATTTTCACATGGGAATAGAGTGCCCTGGAATTAATTACTCATATCTTAGATTCTCCTGATTATAGCCCTTGAGCTGGGCAAGAGTCATTTTATTAGGTAATATGGTAAAACTTTGACCAAAAAGTTTGATAATTGTTACTTAAGAAAGAAAAGAAAGAGAAAGGAAGGAAGGAAGGAAGGAAGGAAGGAAGGAAGGAAGGAAGGAAGGAAGGAAGGAAGGAAGGAAGGAAGGAAGGAAGGAAGGAAGGAAGGAAGGGAAGGAAGGAAGGAAGGAAGGAAGGAAGGAAGGAAGGAAGGAAGGAAGGAAGGAAGGGAGGAAAGAAGGAAGGAAGAAAAAAGGAAGGAAGAAAGGAAGGAAGGAAGGGAGGGAGGGAGGGAGGGAGGGAGAGAGAGAGAGAGAGAGAGAGAGAAAGAGAGAAAGAAAGAAAGAAAGAAAGAAAGAAAGAAAGAAAGAAAGAAAGAAAGAAAGAAAGAAAGAAAGAAAGAAAGAAAGAAAGAAAGAAAGAAAGAAAGAAAGAGAAAGAAAGAAAGAAAGAAAGAAAGAAAGAAAGAAAGAAAGAAAGAAAGAAAGAAAGAAAGAAAGAAAGAAAGAAAAGAAAGAAAGAAAGAAAGAAAGAAAGAAAGAAAGAAAGAAAAGAGAGAAAAAAGTACACTTACAATGCCTTCTAGCAAATTCTTGCCCAACATCTTAGAAAGTGAAAACACATATTAAGGTACAGATACCTAAATGTATAAATAGTTTATAAAAAAATACCCAAATAGGGGCCAGAGCTATAGTCCAGCGAGTAGGACATTTGCCTTGCACCCTCCCCGACCACCGGCCCAGGCTTGATCCCGGCATCCCATACGGTCCCCTGAGCACCGCCAGGAGTAATTCCTGAGTGCAGAGCCAGGAGTAATCCCTGAGCATCACCGGGTGTGACCCAAAAAAAAAAAAGCAACAAAAAAATACACAAATACATCAATAGTGTAATTCTCTTTTGGTCTCCAAAAATAAGTGCTTTCATTCTCTCAGAAAGCAAAGAGAAAGGAGCCTTACTCATTAAATCTCAATCTCTTCTCCAAGAGAGAATACTGCTACTTCAAATCCATCAAACAAGCATGTACTGTGCATCTATTAAATGACAAGTAATGTGGTATCCTCAGTTTAAAACAATATGTATTGTTCAATATTGTATTCATACCTCAGAACTTGGAAATTGCCTTCAGACTATAAAAATGAATATATTTATACTAGGTTCTTTCTACCAGTCTATTTCTATCAGGAAAAACAACAGAGATTTTCTTATAACACACTCTTATAACACACTCCCTAGTAGTTATAATAATGAACTGGGACACTATGTAAATATTACTTTTAAGTCTTCAGAAGATATGTGTTGGGGTCATGTGGGTTCCCAGCAATATCAGGGTCCATCCGATTCCCTGGTCACACCAGGGGATAATAACTGATGAACAAAGACCCAAGTTCATGCAGTATAGATAATTCAAAAAAACCCTTTACTCTACACCAACAGTTAAGCACTGTGTGCCACCACCACACTGGACAACAGGCTCCCACAGAGCAAGTGCCTGACCACCTGACCATGTGCTCTGACCAAGAAGCCTAGACCTCACTTACATACATGCATGCCTCTAGAACAAATGCTTTGTCTCTTCGCCCTGCCAGTCTTTTGTGGGCTGTCCTTCACCAAGCCAAAATCAGCTCTCTTAAAAGATGTTAATGTAGGGCATTGTCCCTTCTTCCCAGACCAGTTCCTTATGCAAACACTGTAGAGGGGCCTGGCATAAAATCACTGTCACTGTCTTCCCGTTCATCATCGATTTGCTCCAGCGGGCACCAGTAACATCTCCATGTGACCTGTCTCATGCAAGTAGAGCCCAAGGGCACCTGCTTGCTCCAGGAACATAAAGAGCCTCAAAACCATCCCATCAGGTCATGGGAATGAGGTCTATAATTGTTAGTGGTATCTGGCATATCAAATACGACCACGGGTAGCTTGCCAGGCTCTGCCATGCAGGTAACATACTCTTGTAGTCATCTCAAAATCCAGCATTTATTGATGAACCTGCCATCCCTCCCAGGCACCACATGAGCGACTGGGCACAGTGAGAGCCAGTAGCAGCTCTGCCCATGTCTGTCTCGCTTGGGCAGCACATATACTAAAATTGGAACGATACAGAGAAGATTAGCATGGCCCCTGCACAAGGATGACACGCAAATTCGTGGCATAAAATATTACACTGGAAATAAAAGATCTATAGGATGAATTTTCATGGGGAGAATTACATCCTATAATTCAAACTATGTCTCCCATGCTAGACCTCTGTCCCCCTACAAGGTCCTTTGTCCAGTCTACTCTGCTCCAAGGCAATTTCTTAAGTCTCTTGCTCTTTATCAAAAGCCTTTCATACTGTGAGATCCTACAGGCTTGTCTTTAGGTGGGGCAAGCTAGTGTGACCTTTCCTTTAATCTTTGTAGAGCTAAGTTCACTACAGGAGGTCCCATTTCATAGCCAGGGTGGCTCTCTTCCTCTTGTCATGCAGTCCCTCACAGGGACCTGTTGGATAAAAGGAAATATAGTCAATATAGATGGTACTGGGGCTTATAGTTAGAAAATATGATTGGATTCCAGGAGCTGTTAGACTCAAACTGACTCACAAGGGTCTGCCCTTATTCTTCTTTCATGTTTACACAAGAGATCTCTTTGGCATAAAACTCTGGCTTAAAGGTATGCAAATGGCTTATATGGAGGAGGAGAGGAATCCCAAATGCAAAGATCCAGGGCTAATGGGTGGGGTGTCACCCAACAATAGACAATTCTTTTTATTCCAGAAAATCTTTTACCATGATTAATATTATTAAAACTAAAGAAAAGGAAGAATTCCTTTTCAAATTTCTAAATGTCACCATTCCACATCTGCTACAAGTTGAATCATTACCAGCTGGTAGTGCACAACTCATGTTTTATAATACTAGTTCCAGGTGTGAACAAGCCTTAAATTTGTAAGGAAATAAATACTAAGTAAGAAACTTCCTGAGTCTAAGTTCTGGATGTGAAAAATATTTGTACTTCTTAATCTCTTTCATACACTGCATATACTCTTTTGGTATACAACTACTTTAAAATTTAGTGACTTGTAAGAAAGTTTTGTGATTAGTCATTGTTCAAAGATTTATCTTTTCTGCAAACTCAAATGTCACTTGAGGTCACTGAAAATCTAAAGCTACATTATTTAGGGATTCAGTAAAAGAAGACTTAGAACAGATACTAGTGTCCAAATGCTAATGTCCAAGCTTGCTAAACGGTGCAGAGAAGCAATAAAAGAAGACCTCAAAGA
The DNA here is from genome assembly GCA_021461705.1 of Cryptotis parvus. NCBI lineage: Eukaryota > Metazoa > Chordata > Mammalia > Eulipotyphla > Soricidae > Cryptotis > Cryptotis parvus. The sequence continues at coordinate 71,952 of JAJIBD010022165.1, forward strand.
TAGAAGAGCAGAAATACTAGAAGATGAGGCAGAAGCTGGGAAAGGCATTTGCACTGCCTGCCTGTCCTTCGCCAACTATAAGAACAAGATGACTGCCCTCCGACGCCCTGATGGATCTATCACATCTTCCAGAAAGGCAATGGAGAAGATTATCCATGACTTCTACTCAAATATCTTTGATAGCCACATCCACCTGCCCACATACCAAATTCCACAGGATGGATATGTCATTCCCAACATTCTCCCTTCTGAAATCCGACGTGCCATCTTGTCCATAAAGAAGGGAACAGCACCAGGCCCAGAAAAAGTCAGACCCGAACACCTGAAGAATCTGCCATCAGTACTCATCAATACACTTTCGGCTCTTCAAACGCTACCTGTCCGAATGCAAGGTGCCCTCCCAATGGAAAACCAGCAGGACAGTTCTACTGTTCAAGAAGGGAGTCATTCACAACATCGGACATTGGCAACTATCGCCCCATCTGCCTGTTGTCCGTCATCTACAAGCTGTTTACAGGAGTCTCCTGAACAGGATTAGCAGAACACTAAATGAAGGACAACCATGCGAGCAAGCAGGCTTCCGGAAAGGATTCAGCACAATCGACCATATCCACACAGTAACCAAGCTCATCGAGGTTTGTAGGTAATTCAAGATGCCGCTCTGTCTCACATTCATTGATTTACAGAAAGCCTTGATTCTGTGGAGATTGAAGCAGTCATCGAAGCCCTAGCCAAACAGGGTGTTCAAACCCAATACATCAAGATCCTTCGTGAACTGTATTACGGATTCACCACCAGGATCTCACCATTCTACAAAGAAGTGATCGTTAATGTGAAAAGAGGGGTTCGACAGGGTGATACCATTTCACCAAAACTCTTCAGCACCACCCTCGAGAACATCATGCAACAATTAGAATGGGAAGGAATGGGAGTGAAGATAGATGGTCGGCAACTACAGCACCTCCGCTTCGTTGATGACATCGTTCTAATAACACCAAATATTAGCCAAGCAGCACAAATGCTGGCTGACTTTGACCGAGAATGTGGAAAGATAGGTCTACAGCTGAATCTAAAGAAAACTATGTTCATGAAGAATGAACTAGTTCCAGAGGCCCCATTCACTCTCAATGGAACAGACATCTCTGAATGCAGCAGTTATATGTACCTAGGTCGAGAAGTCAACATGATGATCAAACTAAAACCTGAGCTGCACAGGAGGGAAGAGAGCGGCATGGAATGCCTTCAAAAGCACCGAAGAAATAGCTAAAATGACAAAGAACCTCCGGCTCCGGGCACATCTCTTTGACTCCACCATTCTCCCTGCACTAACATATGCCTCAGAGACCTGGACCCTACGAAAGCAGGATGAGAATGCTATTCGGGTCTCCCAGAGAGGATTCGAAAGAGCTATGCTTGGAATATCACGCCTCACTCAAGTGAGAGAAGGAATCCAGAGTTCTGACCTCCGTCACTATCCCAGAATCAGGGATGCTGTCTCGTTTGCCAAGGCATCGAAAATCAGATGGGTGGACATGTAATGCGATTTGGAGACAACCACTGGACTAGAGCCATTACCGACTGGATCCCACAGGATGTCAAAAGATCATGTGGCCGCCCACCTACAAGATGGTCAGACTTCCTTGTCAAGACCCTGAAGGAACGGTTTGAGTCTCTGCATATTCCTGAATCAACCAGATGCCATTTGGCTACATTGGCATGTGATAGGGTCCAATGGAAATGTTACTGGAGGCCGCTCGAGCAAATAGATGAATAACGGGATTCAAGTGATCAAGTGATCAAGAACAGATACTGGCCTCTCACACTCCAAGATATAAACTGACAATTGGCTAGATGCTTAACAAAGGTTATAGACAATGTGCCTATATGTGGTATCTCCCCACATGACTTGTACTGTTCGTAGCATAGTTCAAGATCCCAAAAGAAAAGAATTTCAGAAGGCTCAGAAAGTACAAAGTGGTAACAGTAAAAACATCATGTTATTGTAATAAAAACAGATCTGTGGACCTATGGAATAGTTGATCATCCTGACACCGATCCTGAAATACATGACCATTTAATCTTTGATAAAGGAGCAAAAAGTACAAAATGGAGCAAGGAAAGCCTCTTCAACAAATGGTGCTGGGAAAACTGGACAGCTATATGCAAAAAAATGAATTTGGATCTCCGTCTAACATCATGCACAAAAATATGATCAAAATGGATTAAAGATCTCAATATCAGACCTGAATCTATAAAGTACATCAAAGAAAATAACAAAGCAACTTGAAGCAAAGATAAACATATGGGACTACGTGAAACTAAAAAGCTTCTGCACCTCAAAATAAACAGTAACCAAAATACAAAGACAGTCCACAGAATGGGAAAGAGTATTCACCCAATATCTTTCCGATAAGGGGTAATGTCCAGGATATATCAGACACAGGTAGAACTTTACCAGAAAAAAAACATCCAAGCCCATCCAAAACTGGGGAGAAGAAATGAACAGAAACTTCCGACAAGGAAGAAATTCGAATGGCCAAAAGACATATAAAAACGTCCATGATCACTAATCATTAGAGAGATGCAAATCAAAACAACAATGAGATATCATCTCACATCATAGAGACTGCCGCATATCCAAAAGAGCAAGAACAACAAACAATGGCTTGGATATGGGGAGAAAGGGACTATCATGTGGACATTCCTCCAAAGACTAGACATTGAGCTCCCATTTGACCCAGCCATACCACTCCTGGGAATCCCAAAACACACAGCAGCAACACCATCTACACTTTTATTTTCATAGCAGCACTATTCACAATAGCCAGAATCTGGAAACAATAAGAGTGCCTGAGAATAGATGACTTGATAAAGAAACTTTGTTATATCTACACAATGGAACACTATGCAGCTGTTAGGAAAAATGAAGTTATGAAATTTGCCTATAAATAGATGGACATGGAGAGGATCATGTTGAGTGGCATTAGACAGAAGGAAAAAGACGGATATAGAATGACTGCATTTATTTGCATGACATATATAATATTATGATACCAATATCCAAGGTCAAGCAAAACATGAATCAGGAGGTCTTGTGAACAAGTGGAATCTACCACAAACATGTAGGAGTCAGAGGATAGGTAAGACAGAGAAGGGAACAGTGTGCTAATAATCGTCAAAAATGATAATACCAGCCTAGAACTGAGCATTGAATCGTCAAAAATGATAATACCAGCCTAGAACTGAGCATTGAATATAGGCAAAAGAAAGATACATGAAAACCTCTAAATGTATGTATTGCAATCCACAATGTGTAAAATAAGGAAGAGAGAGAGATGAAAGATAAAGAACCTGCCATAGAGGCAGGCTAGGGGAGGGGAGGAATTGGGGACATTGGTGGTGTGAAATGGGCACTGTTGGGGGATGGGTGCTCCGAACACTGTATGAACGAAACCCAAACATGAACTTCTTATAATTGTATATCTTATGGTGGTCCAATAAAATATTAAATTAAAGAATATATAACACTCTTAATACTTCATTGAAAAGCATTAATTTACTCCTACAACATTATATATTGGTTAATTAATTCAATAATCCCAACCCCAGATATATAGGGATGAGAAGAGCTATATACGCAACACATAAAGGGAATATATGTAAGGCTTTATGCCTCATACATACACTAGTCAATATAATTTATGTCTTCATCATGTGCAAATTACACTCCCAAGACTTTCAAGGTTTCATTAACTCAAAGTCCAGGATATTGTGCTCAAAGTCAGATTTGGGTTCAGATGAAATTCATGGGAATAGATGCCTTGTTGAAAATCCTTAAGTCCAGACATTTTTTTAATTTTTATTTAGTTATTTTTTAACATTTTATAATACCACCATGAGATATACAACTACAATGTTGTTCACACTTGGGGGTTTCAGTCACACAGTGTTCCAGCACCCCGCCGTCCACCAGTGCCCCTCAACCACCACCCATGTCCCCAATTCCCTCCCCTCTCCCATGTCCTGCCTAAATGGCAGGTTCTTTATCTCCTCTCTCTCTCGTCCTTCTCCCACCACATTGTGGGTTACACTACGTACACTTAGAAGCCATCATTTGCATTTTTTGTCTGTATTTAATGCTCAGTTCTATGTTGGTATCAGACCTTTTGACATTTATTCACACATGATCCCTTCTCTATCTTATCTAACCTCTGACTCCCACGGCTTGTGGTAATTTCCACTTTTGGTAAGATCACCTGGTATATTTATGTCATGCAAATAAATGCAGTCATTCTATGTCTCTCTCTTTCCTTCTGACTAATTTCACTCAACATGATTCTTTCCATGTCCATCCATTTATAGGCAAATTTCATAACTTCATTTTCCCTGACAGCTGCATAGTATTCCATTGTGTAGATGTACCACAGATTCTTTATCCA